>JADBJO010023948.1:22500-25816 GCA_016801955.1 Conus betulinus | reverse complement strand
ATCTCCCCTACTTACAAGATAGGTCACTCATGTTTTCTTGGTACTCACTTCTTTCTTCACTTTCCTCAATCCTTAGTAACAAGAATTGTACACGTTTGCATATCCCACCAAATTCTTTCAGAAATGAAAGCTCTCTGCAGACTATGACATCTACAACACCGTCTTTTTACTTTTTTTCCCCTTGAAGCTTAACAGTTACAATGCGAACTGGTTTTTGTAAATGATGAAATTACAAAGAACAATGGTGTCCGACTTGTTGTGGATGACAAAGGTTTTGATTTATATAGAAAACAATCTGTCCATTTATGAAATGGAAAAGTTCTACTATATTTTATCATTATCATTGTTTTTTAGCACCACAAAATGCATTACTACATAATACATGGCTTTTTTCTGACTTTTGTAAATATACACTGAGAGTCCTGATAACCCTATGGCATTAAAACTAATAATGCGCTTAAGCAAAAAAGAAAAAAAAGGAAAATTTTCTAAGCACATAAAGAAATGCCGGTACCAGCAGCATTGCCTTTCTGGAACAGAAAGTTTGATTTTGATGTAAACAAATCAGCATGGTTAGAGCAACCCACACCATTACCAAGAAGCAAGGCTTAGAGTATTACACTGGAAGATATTACTTTACATAAACCCCACTAATATCATGCTCAACAAATGAAAGCTAAAGAAACAAACAAATGCTCCCTCTGTAATGATACAGTTGATTTCATAGAACTTTTTTTTTATTTTTTTGAGTGTCCAAATGTATTCAACCTTTGGAGATTTACTGAACAAAAATACTGATAAAAACTGGTGCTCGTCTAAAATTATCTAATACAAACATATCATTTGACTCTGAAAATCATAGTAATCTTTAAGGTCATTTCAAATATATCATCATATCATACTTACCGCAATGTGTATCAGTATCTTCAAAAAGACAATCATTCAAATATATCAATCATATCATACTTATCGCAATGTGTGTATCAGTATCTTCAAAAAGACAATCAGCAAAACATTTTTAAAGGGAACTTGGAGTTCGAAGTTTGTCAAAAATGAAAGGAAAAAATTAGTTTCATCTATTGGGTTTTAATTGGTTTTTTTCTTGTTGTCATTGTTGTTATAAGCAGTAAATATAACAGAATGATAGTGTCAGCACACCAGACACATATAACATTAATGAACCCAGACACCTTCGTACCAAAACGCTAAAACATTAACGTTCGCATTTGACTGTCCATCGGTAATAAAGATACAGGCTATGGATGATGTGTGAGAGACTGGAGGATAAAAAAGAGGAGTGGGGAAAAAATAGGAAGCTGGAAGCCCCACAAAAGTGGGAAAAAATTAGAGGTTGGAGCTCCCCCCCCCCAAAAAAAAAAAAAAAAAAAAGAAAGCGCCTACCATGCCATGTTCAGATGAATCATCTTGTTCAGAAAGTTGCCTGTGTGTATTAGGTCCTTCAGGATGCCCTAGAGTTTGAGACTGTATTCACCCTCACTATCTGGATGATCAGATAAAATACCCCTGAAAATAAACACAACATCAAACCATAAAACTTCAGTCATTTTTCAACAACTATTTTTCACACTGTAGAGTCATGGCCTTAAGTAAACCTGGAAAAAAGCAAGTCATTTTGACAAATCATGGTTAAGTGAACGAAAACCAATCTGGGATGAATCCTGGCTTTATCTAAAAAGTATATTTGTAATTAATTCATTCGAAGTACTTATTCTTCACTAAACTAGGATGTTGGATTGGATTGGATTGGATTGGATTTCATTGTTTAGTCACAATGGAAATGTTCCATATAAAAGTCAGACTGCTCTGAAATAGAGAGCGCGTTATGGTTCAGAGCGACCTATACTTTCCTGCATGTGGACGTTACTGTTTTTCCCGTATATGATAGGCTTTTGTCTGCAGAATTTTGCTCGTGCTGCTGTGGGTTCTTTTACGTGTGCTAACTGGATGCTGTACAAGAAGGAAAAATTCTGGACCAAACCAGGCTTTGAACCTTAGAGCTTTTGACCACTCGGACGACGTGTGAAGTACGCTTTATGATTTTTCATTTGCCTCAACGAGTGTTGAGGCATGCACTAAGAATTTTTTATAATGATGAACATCAGAAAGCGTTTACTGATTGTGAACAAAACAGACTATATCCCATAGGGAAATGCTCTCGCCTTAGGATCTTGACAAACATTCTGTTGACATTGGTGAGAACACTATTAAAAAAAAAACTGAAAAACTCTCAGAGTGAAAATGATTAGTTAATCTTTATGCATGATCAGATCAGCAGTGTTTGATGCGCTGTTTTCACACATTTGAGGTGAACTGCGTCAATCTGACCATACGCATATATCTTTCAGACATCTCCTGCACAATGCAGGCTAGTTCTTTCTTGATAACCTCTTGTTTGGACTTCTGCAGTTCTGTATTTGCTAGTGTCCCTGCAGAAGAGATAGAAATAATTTTCAGCGATTTAAAACCAGTAGCAGCACATGACTTGTTCTTTAAAAAAAAAGTGACAAGATCATATAACACCTCTTCAGGAAGAACTCCACTGGTTCCCGTTAAATTCCCTTGTGTGTACAAGATTGGAATACCTGCATACTGTCACTGACTCATTTGACCGCTCTCATTTACCCTACGTTTCAGTCTTGCTCATCACACAGCAACCTTTTCATAGTCGCTAGTCATCAGATATAAAACGTTTCAAATTTGCCACACAAAAAAGTGTTGGAAACTGGCTTTTAGTTAATTTAATGACCCGAGTCTGCAGAACTTGCTGCATTCTTACTTCTGTAATATTCCCACGCTGCCAACTTTCAAACATCCCCTCTTGTTAAAGCAGGTGATCGAGTACCAATAATTTTCACACCTCTCTGTCACACTACTATGACTTGATATGTGAACATGTGGAAATGTGTGTGTGTGTGTGTGTGTGTGTGTGTGTGTGTGTTTGTGTGTGTGTGTGTGTGTGTGTGTGTGTGTGTGTGTGTGTGTGTGTGTGTGTGTGTGTGTGTGTGTGTGTGTGTGTGTGTGTGTGTGTGTGTGAACATGAACATGCATGTGGATGTGTGGTGATGTACAATACAAATACTGTTATAAATAAATGAATATGTTATTAAAGTAAAATAAATAAATAGTTAATAAATAAACAAATCAATAACTAACAATACATAGTAAAATAAACAAATAAGTAAAAAAAAAACTAATTTAAATGATGAAGCTACTTACTCTTTCTTGAGGAGAGAAAAAACTGAAGCAAAAGATGCCATCTTAACAGTAATATGTCCATCCAAGAGTCACGTCTGAA
>JADBJO010023948.1:7500-17500 GCA_016801955.1 Conus betulinus | reverse complement strand
GTACTTTGTCTATAGATCTTAGGGCGACATTTGGTCTGCCCAAGAGACACTAATACAAATATGTATTAGAAACAAAGCTTGCTCTTATGTCTTAGATTGAAGAAATAGGGGAGATGAGAATTCATATTTGCATAATTCTGCCCAACTAACAGTATGTGCTTAAGTGGGTGAATGGGGAATAATAAATGCTTCTCAAAATGAGCCATCAACAAGGTTATGGTCTCCAAGATGGACAATCTCCAAAGGAGAGGAAACACTAACATATCATAACCCCTGGTCAGATACCGGCATTTCGAAACCTGGTTGTTTCTGCTCAGTGACCTCGGAAAGTGTTCACTTGACTCCTCTGCGTTTTCGATTTAAGCAGAATGCTATCCCAGAGAAAGGCTGGTGTGCAATACCATAGTAAGATGGTTGAGATTTCAAAATACCAACCAAAGGTGCCACCTAAGAAGCAAAAGAAAATCATGAAACTGCAAAACAAGCTACATGTTCTTGTGAAAAGTAGAAAAAATATTAAAAGATAACCTCTAGGACACAGTGCTGAAGGCCAGATCTTGGAATGAATCTGCAAGGCACTGAATTACAATAAACTAATAAATTCTAAGGATAAATAACTGAGTACTGTAGATGCTGAAATGACTACCAGTTACTTCAAGGTGGGAGGGAGATGATAGTTGCTTCTGTGATCCCCTGACGGGGAAGTTATGAGTTCTTAGTTACACCCACATCCTCACACACACGCGACGTGCATGAAATAGATCCACTCTAAAATAGTCTGTTTTCTGTGTCTTCAATCGATATGAATTCAAAGTATATGGCTACATGACCCTGGTAATGACCTCTCCAACATCCGGTACGTTACCATAAATAATGGAAGTGACAAAGGTGTCGTTCAACACACCGTGACTGTTCCTGTGCCAAGCAATCATATTCTGATGTTCAGTTTCAAGCGATTCACAGACAACGAACGAAAGAAATGGGATTAATTGAGTGTCTGTCCCAGGAAAATTATGGCTCCGGTCGCAAAAAGACCCGTCCATTAATTTTGCCTACATTAGCCCAGTCAGTGGCGGAAAGATGGTTGTTAATAAAGTCGGAGGCAGTTGCGTGACAGAAAACAGAGCCAAATGCTTTCAGTTGTTCTTTTCTTTTTTTTCCAGAAGGTACAGCACCTGAAAAGCTGTTCACTGGGCTGTTAAACTGCTCAGTGGAACGTTATCCAGCTTTCGGCACCACGTTGACTGTAACCTGAAGACTGAGTGTGAGGATGGAGGAGATGAAAGAGAACACTGCCCCTTCAGCAGTGATGAGTGTAAGGGATTGGTAGCGTTATGTGGCCGTTGTTACGAACTGATTTGGCATTTGTTTAGAAAGCAAATACCGGGTGATCAGTGTAGGTATTGGAAGAAAGGTACTTCGACATTTCCTAGATGTGTGCATGATCCTTACGGTATAATAGTCAATAAATCAAAGGTATTTTGGAGTGTGGATAGGATTTCAGCAAGTTTGTTTGTGATTGATCCGTCATTGCCTGATATGTACATGCAAAGTGTGCACAGCAAAAAGACAGTCTTCTATCATTTTTTCGATCCTGGATCACGTCTATTTGGTTCAAATACAGGAAGAGTTTGTCTTCAACTTAACCTGGAAGGAATGTTTGTGAGTGATGAGCAGTGTGGTTATGGAGTTCCAATGTGTGATGTCATGGCAAACAAAACTGCAGAAAGCTCTCGGCACAAAGAGGGGATTTTCTTGACCAAAACACAGCATCCTTTGAAACTATGGCAGCATTACATGGCATCGTGCAGTGATGGTCATGTGACGTACGCTATTCTCTTATGTGGTTCCAAGAAGCATGGTGATTGTAGCCAGAACCATACATCTCTTCGTTATTATTCTCATCAGGAAGCACGCACATATGCTCCAGGTTCAACTAGTCCTGACAGTGTTCCTCCTACATTTACATGCGATGAGGGTCTCAGCAAGATGTCGTACAGTCAGGTGTGTAATTTCTTACCTGACTGTCTGGATGCAAGCGATGAATCATTTTGTAAGCACCCACTTTGTCTGAATCATTTCACCTGTACAGATGGTCGGTGTATAGCCTTTGGCAAGGTATGTGATAAGCTGCCCCATTGTTATGATGAATCAGATGAAAAACACTGTCACCTGTCCAACAATTATAGACTGGCAAATATCGGTAAACGTTTTCCATCTCCTGCTCTGATTAATTTTGATAGCATTAGAAATTTTATTACATTGCAGATGAATTCCAGTGAGTCCTGTCCTGACAGTCACTATCGTTGCCCTGGTGTGCACAATGACTGTCTGCCGATCTACACTCGATGCAATGGGGTGTATGACTGTATAGATCAGCAGGACGAACAGGGGTGTGAGGAGATGACATGTCCAGGGTTTTATCAATGCATTTCTTCCAGGACGTGTCTACATGTGGACCATATGTGTGACGGCTGGTTTCACTGTCCACTGTTTGATGACGAACTATGGTGTGATCTGACCTGTCCCGAAGGCTGCCTCTGTCAAGTCCACTCTGTCTTGTGTCTTCAGGCTGTACGTGCTCAGCTCTTTCCTCAAATAAGATTTTTGGATGCTACAGGCTCTGGCATGGCACTGACAGATGTGAGCAGCAACATGTATCTCATACATCTGGTTCTTGCTGAAATGTTCTTTAATATACTTGCCCTGTAATAGAATTACCGAATTTGAGGATCCTTAACCTCAGTAGCAACAAGCTGCAGCATGTCAACATGACTTACTTTCTTCGTTTTGAAAATTTGAAATTGCTGTCGTTGTCTGCGAATCCTTTAACATCAGTCTCTCAAGTTGCTTCTGTCACTGTCAAAACGAATATTCTCACAGTGATAGATCTGTCACACACAGACCTGACAGTGTTCAGTTCTAAAGTATTTGAGCACTTTAATCACTTGCAAACACTGAATCTGAGCATGACAACCATCCACACAATCTCTGCGACTGGTTTTCAGTTCATGCCTCAGCTGACTAAACTGTATATGCATGGTAGTCCGGTGATTTTTTTCCCCACTTGATATGTTCAAAGATCTTTACAATTTGCGTTTCATCTCAACGCAGAACTATAGATTATGCTGTAAGAGATACTACCTTTTGATTTCCATGCCTCGCAGTGCAATGCACCGAGAAATGAAATGTCATCTTGCGAAGATCTCTTAAAGTCTTGGACATACCGTGGATTTTTTGTGGCTGGTAACTTTCCTGGCCTTGTCTGGTAATATTTTCTCTTTCTCGGCACGGTTATTTGTGAGAAGCATTGCCTCTTCTAGTGGCTTCAGTGTGTTTCGTCACCAGCCTGACCACAGCTGATTTTCTGATGGGTGTTTACATGACTTTTATTGGTGTGGCTGATGAACGATTCCGTGGCCAATATGTTTATCATGACGATGCATGGAAGTGCAGTGTTACCTGCAGGGTAGCAGGTTGTTTGTCTGTGTTATCCTGTGAGGTGTCAGCTATGATCATCTGCATGATTACTTTAGATCGGTTTCTTGCCCTTTGCTTTCCGTTCAGTGCCTTCAAGTTCCGACGAGCAACAGCCCGAATGGCTTGCCTGTTGATCTGGTTGGTTGGGTGGCTTATTGCCTCATTACCTTTACTCCCAATGACATCCCACTGGGAGTTCTACACAGCCAGACGGCTGTTTGTGTCCCTCTACCTGTTACGAGACACGAATTCAAAGGAAAAATGTATTCTTTCAGCGTATTGATTGCTTTCAACTTTGTTCTGTTTCTATTCACCTCTGCTGGTCAGGCATTTGTCTACTGGTCAGTACAGAAAAACGCTTTGAAAGAGAACACTACTCAAATGTCAAAAGACATGACCATCGCCCGTCGCTTGATCACCATAGCGCTCACAGATTTCATGTGTTGGTTTTCCTATTGGGCTGTGTGGACTATTGGCACTGGCTGGCATTCCCATTTCTGGAGAAGTGAATGTCATCTTGGTTATCTTTGTCATACCTTTGAACTCGGCTATCAATCCTTTCATGTACACGTTCAACACGTGGGCAGAACAGCGGAGGAAAGTCAATGAAACCAAATTATTGAAATGGATAGAGTCACACCCTGAATTACTTCCATCATAGCAGTATCCACGATCAGATTTAAGAAACATTCATTTCTTTGAAAAAATCTAGTATGTTTATTGTTCGAACTTCAATTAACCTCAGAAGATTTTCATCAATAACACAGCGACAAAATGGATATAGATGTGGACAAAATGATTTCGTCTTGTGAGCATGGTTCAGTAATCACTGCACAAAGAATAACTCCACAGGTAGAAAAATCGAACACCACTGGATGTTTTGTATCAATTGAACCATGCGAGATACCTATCGCGGTAGTGGGACTTCCGTGGAGAAATAGCGGTTACTAAAGTGTCGGAACATCGAGACTGGGGCGTTGTTGTGGTGTACCTGTTCTACACTACTCACTTTTGACAGAACTGAGAGGCATTGGCAGTGCATCGTCCACATTGTATGCCACCTCTTGTTCAGTTGCAGGTGAAAATAGTTTTGGCAAGGCCTAATGATGGCAGTTTATTGATTTATCTATCTATTTCTTTCATTTTCAATTGATCTATTCATTTACTAATTCATGCATTTATTCATCTATTTATTAATCTCTTATTTTAACTGATAATTTTATTTCTTCCTGTTTCCAAGGCAAATGATTGAACGGCTTTGTGCCTCTTCACATCTCCGTTTCTCCATCTCCTCCACCCCTACTCCACCCCAACCCCCACCCCTACCCCTGGCGCGTTATTATAAAGGTATCATAATGACTTCCAGAGTGCATCTCTTGGCTTAATTGTTTCCCTCATAGGTAAGGGGCAGTGGATTTAAAGTGCACGCGCAGCACGGTTTCAGTTTCTGTTTCATGAAGGAGGTGTCACCGCGTGTGGAATAGTCCATATACGGTACACCACATAATTATGCAAAGATTTCAGACCACGCTACGCATGATTTGAAGCTGATGGATAAGCAAATGAAAGACGAAGATGAGACATTTAAGAAAAGGATCTCCTGATTACGGCTTACCAGATGTCTGACCTACGCATTCACCCGACGCGCTGGTCAGATTTTGGGGACCAACCAAACATTGGCTGTGCCATTATTATCACTGTATATATGTGTGTGTGGTGAGTTCACGTACACGTGTGTGTGTGTGTGTGTGTGTGTGTGTGTGTGTGTGTGTGTGTGTGTGTGTGTGTTTTTTTTTTATAGCGCCCATTCTCTAAAGAATAGGGCTCTAAGCGCTTTACATATAATATAACAAACACTCGTTTACACAACGGGCTGCCTACCTGGGTAGTGCCGGCTGAGGAGCTGCATGCTGGCACACATCATTCAGTCGTTTTCCGTGTCATCCGATCAATATCGTGCACTCAATTTCCTTATTTCCTTCATTCTTTCCATTTCTCACTCAGGGTGCATGCTTATATGTAACATGTCATCCATACCAACGGCCAAACTGGCCTTCTCTTCCGAAAGTTGGTGATGGGATTTTACGTGTGTGCAAAATGTTGTGCGTGCGTTCACACACGGAACCTCGGTTTATAGTCTCATTCGAAGGACTGTATGGGGAATGGAGTCGGAACCAATGTTAACTCTGAGGGAAAAATTCCCCTGTACTGAATTTCGAACCCACAACCTCAGGATCACGAGTCCGGCGCTCTACCAACTGAGCTATTCCGCCCCCCCCCCCCCCCCCCACCCCCGTGTGTGTGTGTGTGTGTGTGTGTGTGTGTGTGTGTGTGTGTGTGTGTGTGTGGTATGTATACACGTGTGTGTGTGTGTGTGTGTGTGTGTGTGTGTGTGTGTGTGTGTGTGTGTGAGTACACATACATGTGTGTGTGTGTGTGTGTGTGTGTGTGTGTGTGTGTGTGTGTGTGTGTGTGTGTGGAGTTACGTGGCAATGATTTAGCTGACTTTTATGCTAAGGAAGCTGCAAGAAATAAATCTGATGTTTTGAATTGTGATATCCTTCTTCTTCATCTGAAGCTATCCACATTCTGACAAGTTCAATCTGGAACATAAGACAGATACAATATCTGGAAGATTCAGCTCGGAAGCACAGATGGGATATGACGAAACCAACAAGCAAATGCTGTAATCCTCCAGGGCCAATCCCAATCGTAACCTTGTACATAGGCTGCGGGTTAATGGTTGGTTAGGCAGGTATTTAAAACCGGCACCCTGCTTGTGCATGTGGTCAGACTCTCGATATCCCTCATTTTTTATTTTGACTGTACTAGTACAAAAAATCACTTTCAGCCTCTTTATGATAAGATGAAGTCCTTCAAGCTTCCGTTGACTTTGTCAAGTGTTTTTAATCCCAGTTATGAGAACGGCTGGAGCCTGGCAATGTTGGCTGTTACTCTTAATAAATCTCATCCACTGGAAGATATTTTTAATTCTTCCACCCCCCCACCCTCTCCTCGATGCCTCTCCCTCCCCCCTAACAGGTTTTGTTTGTTTGTTTGTTTTTTAGAACCAATTCGCGAATTTTTGAAACGTTAAAATCTTATTCAAGGCATATTCCATATCAGTATGGTTCGGCGTCTAATTTGCACGTAGAGCAAGGCTTTTCAGACCCCCCCTCCCACCCCCACCCCCATCTTCCTCCCTCTTCTCCCCTTCCCCAATCCATATACACCCATAAGCTGTTCGACTCTTACGAGTAATATGTCAGCCAGTTCCATACTTTAATGGCCCTTGACTACCATGTATTGGATATACATGTAGTCACACACAAATGGTGTTTTCTGAATTCCGGTATATATGGGCTCTCAGTGTGTGTGTGTGTGTGTGTGTGTGTGTGTGTGTGTGTGTGTGTGTGTGTGTTTAGTGTATGTAGAAATTATCTCCTCTATAGGCTTATTGCTTTGATGTTTGGACAAACGAACGAATGAACGAAGTTTAATGCTGTTAGGCTGTAAAAGCCCTTTAGCAAATCGGCGGGATGTACAACAACAAAACGCGACTCAATTTCGATTTTATTAACATGGAAACCACAGCAATATCCTGTTTTTTTCACTTTACGTGATGAAATCATGAACGAGAAAATGTCACTGGTGTTCACTGTCAGTTCTGTAGACGACGGTCACCCCAGGTAAAACTGGATCAGTCCGTGGACAGCGTGCAGCACATGCTTAGGTCTCTGCATGCTTCGTGTTGCTGATGCGTCTTCCTTTCCAAATGCAGGACAATTTAAGACATTCCTCTTATGACATGTGTCTTTCTTCCTGGTTGTTAAACCAGAAAAAGCGATCGTCTTCCGAACACGGATCGCAGGAATATTCTTGAAGGTCGTCGTCTGATTCACACAGCAGCACACTTACATCATCCGTTTGATGGAACACATCCTTCCGAAATACTTTTTGTCTATAGCTTGCTCCAAACTTGTGTCGATGTCCGACTGGTGGATTTCTGGGCCCTGCTGTTGCGCACCGACGGATCGGGGTGCGAGCACCGAAGCGTATGCTGAATGGGCGTGGATGTGTATGTGCGTGCGCGCGTATGTGTGCGTGCATGCGTGTGTTTATGAGAGTGAATGCATGTGTGTACGAGTGCTCGAGTATGAGTGTGTGTGTGTGTGTGGGGGGGGGGGGGGGGGTAGTCTGTGTGTGAGTGTGCAAGTTTGAGTGTATGTGAGGGTATGGGTGTGTTCTTATTGAGATGCGTGTATTTGTGTATTTATGTAAGTGCGTACTTTTGTGTGTGTGCGCGCGGGCAAGCGCGTCCGTATGTGTATGTGTATGTGCGTGAGTACGCACGCGCGCATGTGTGTGCGCTTGTGTGTGTATGTGTATGTGTGCGCGCGTATTTTGGTGTGTTAATTATGCTTCTTTGCTTTGAATGAAAAACGTTGGTATTCTGTTCATAATGTTTTCTTAAATGTCAGTACAACTGTGAGTTAATCTGACAATAAATTGGTTTCAGTCCGTGTGCATGCGTGCGTGTGTGTGTGTGTGTGTGTGTGTGTGTGTGTGTGTGTGTGTGTGTGTGTGTGTGTGTGTGTGTGTGTCTGTGTGTGTGTGTGTGTGTGTGCCTGTGGTATGTATACACGTGTGTGTGTGTGTGTGTGTGTGTGTGTGTGTGTGTGTGTGTGTGTGTGTGTGTGTGTGAACGGGTGTGTGTCGGCACGGGGTCATATATGTGTCCCAGTGTATGCGTTGCACGTGTGCATGTGGCTGTGTGTATGATGTGAGTCTATGTGTGCATGTGTGTGTGTGTGTGTGTGTGTGTGTGTGTGTGTGTGTGTGTGTGTGTGTGTGTGTGTGACATTAACCATATCTTCTCCTGAAGAAATCTATGATCCGGTGTTTAATCCTTCTGAAGCCCAATTTTCAATGTCTTCAATGTCTCATCCTTCCAAAATCCGTTAACCATGTCCTGTCCTTCTGAAACCTGACACCCCATGTTCTGTCCTTAAAAAAAAATTTTCCTCGTGTCCTATCATCCTAAAATCCTTCATCCTCTGCCCCAGCCTTAAATCCGTCATTTTTTTTTTTTTTTCATCGTCTGAAATCAGTTGTGGTATACACCATCCTCACAGAACTCTTGATCACATGCCCCATCCCCTACATACTTTATTACGTGGACCATCCTTCTGAAATCCCACATAACATGCCATTTCTGTATGAAATCTGTCATAGAATACTGCATCTTCATGACATCCGACAGCATTCGTCATGTTCTCGTGTATCCATTTTCTCTGGACCCATTCTGATATATATATCCTCTATCGTCTCATCTACCTAATGTTTACTTTTATTGATCCATCCACCTAAATTCAATGTCAAACTAATAAACCTTTTTTTCTGAAATTTGTTTTCCTTTGCCTCATTCTCCAGAGATCCATGAGTTTGTTCTGTGCTAATATCCGTTGTTCATTGACCTATTCTACTCAAATGCACAACCACAGGGTATGCAACTTCCATTTTGTCAGAAAAAGATTTTCTTGAATTTGACAAGGAGGAGGTTTTCCGATCAACCCCATCAACCCTCCCAGACAATGCGGAGTTAGATAACCAAAATTCCCACAACCGGAACAAGATTCAGTGCACAATGGGTACATTATTATGCATTGGCACAAGCTGAAGGTTCCAGATCACCCTTCGCTGCCCTGCAAACAACTTAAACAGTCCTCCCTGACTCCAACATAACAACATTGTCCCCTCTTCGAACTTTCACTCCTCGTTTGAGTTTGATCATCGAACAATCTTCTTCGATGCCACTCCTGGTATGAATCTGTCCATGTTCTATCCAATTTGAAGTGTAAATATTGCAAGTGAGAGATAAATGCCTACCTGATACAACCAGAATATAGGAGATTATTGTTCTTCAACATTAGATTTTCTCCAAGAAAACCCATTTTCTGGTAAAGTCCGTCTCTTCAATGTCGTATATGTTTAAAATAAAGAGACGTAAAAGAAACAAAGAATGAAAAACAAATGCAGAGAGATAAAGATAAAACGCACATGACCTATGCCCTATATCCAAATTGTCACCATAAGGATTTGTGGTCAACTGTTCTCCCATAATTATACTGTGATCTAAACTTCCCACAGAGACAAGAAGACTTGCGACATATACAAGTACTAAAGACTAGACGCAACGGACAGACTCCAGAAGCAAGGACACGTCAAACTCACAGACCAGACCGGGACAACATTTCGTTCTTAACATGCTCATTGGGCCTCCTTGTGAGGCTGTGCGTCGTGTTCACGTCTCTTTAGACTTGATCAAACCTCGCGGTATTTGATCAAACATCGCCAGATGTGGAGACATTTAGGACATTGAAGGTCTTTTCTTCGCTTACAGTGAGGAGTTGAATGGTAGAGCTTTGAGCTGGGATCGGGTTTGTCATCTGTGAACAGGAAACCAAACCACTCACGTTTGTTCGTGCGGGTAAGGTATTTTTTTACGCGCGCATTTCCG
>JADBJO010023948.1:0-5000 GCA_016801955.1 Conus betulinus | reverse complement strand
ATCATCAATCTGAAAATCAACAGAAGGAATCGTAAAAAGCCATTAGAAAATGTTTCTCCAGTGCGAAACCTGCTTAAGATGAATGTAGTAAGGGACATGTAGCCATGGTCGTCTTCTCCAGACCAGACTGACGCTTTGTGTGTGGAATTCTGATTGGTCGAAGAACGATCAAGGCTCGTCTGGCCTCGTCATCATCTCTTGCCTCTCTTTCTGGTCCAATGGATGGATTAGTTCCAGAGATAGGACATTGTCTCTGTTTCTGTCTCGGTCTGTGTCTATCTGTCCATCTTCTCTCCTGTCGGTTCGTCGGTCGGTCGGTCGGTCGGTCTGTCCGTCGGTCTGTCCGTCTGTCCGTCTGTCCGTTTCTCTGTCTGTCTGTCAGTCTGTCTGTCGATCTGTCTGTCTGTCTGTCTGTCTGTGTCTGTCTGTCTCTCTCTCTCTCTCTCTCTCTCTCTCTCTCTGAAACTTCCCAAACTACTTACATTGAAAAAGGTTAAACTAGCACCACACCTCCGGCAAGTGGTGGCATGAAGACCCTGTTTCTTTCCTGTAAATCGGATCGAGGAACCATAGGTGTTCAGACTTCTGCTTTCAGGGCTGTACCTGATCCCAAGAGGGCCAAGACCTAAAAGAAAGCATACTGGAGACGCTTAGCAAACGGGAGAAGCGGGTTTCCAGGAAGCACTCGCTAGAAATAATAGGTACGTTTTCTCCAGGCTCTGAATCTCTCATAATCTATAATTCTTGGGTCATCATTGTTGCCTATTAATTCCCTTCATCTATTTTCCATTTTCCCAAGTTTTTTCCCTTAGAGAGAGACGCTTCAGACGCTTCAGATACGTTTTTATTGACAATGGCCTACATAGCTACAATTAACCCCCTGAGAGAGAGAGAGAGAGAGAGAGAGAGAGAGAGAGAGAGAGAGAGAGAGAGAGAGACAGAGAGAGAGAGAGAGAGAGAGAGAGAGAGAGAGAGAGAGAGAGAGGGGAGGGAGGGAGGGAGAGAAAAGGAAAAGAATAAGAGTCAGAGGGAGGGGGTGTTGTTGTGGAGATTGTAAGGAAAGCAATTGCTGTGAGGGAACAATCTCGTCTACTACAGTTCTGAAATCTAACAGAAAAGAAATTGTGGGGAAGCGAAGGTAAAGAATGCTGACTGATTCTGTCTTGATGTAGAAAACGGTGACGTGGGTGGGCATGGAAAGGGCTGTTAACTGTAGCCTAGCAGACCCTGGAAGGCTGATGAGTGAGGACGAATGCTCCATGCATGTGAAGGAGCAATGTGGCCTCCATTCACACTGCACTTGTCTTTATCTCTATCATTTTTTAGTCTTCTGTACCATAACTATGATATTCTGTATGAAGTGCAGAAAAAAAGTTAGGTGGGTAAGATGTAATTTTAAAAAACCCAGTAAACTCTCTCTCTCTCTCTCTCTCTCTCTCTCTCTCTCTCTCTCTCTCTCTCTCTCTCTCTCTCTCTCCCTCTCTCTCTCTCTCTCTCTCTCTCTCAAGCTGTTTAAATACGAGCCTCACCGATAACTGGTATCCAGTTTATTTTCATGCCCTTGTAGACTATTTATCTTCCTCATAAAGTGAAACAGGACTCGACAAGCGTCCCATGTGATTTTCTTCCACTTCAAAGCAGCAGAGCCTGGGGCTGAAAACAAAAAGTGCGTTCTGGACTAGGAGAAGACACACTACCAAGAAAAGAACAACAGATATGCAAGGTGACTGATACAGGTATAGGTGACCCCCATTTTATTTCCAAGTAGTCATGGCTCTGGTTGATTATCAAATCAGTAAAAGGAAAGATTCCTGAACAGCCAACAGAAAATGTCTCTAACCCTTTCAAAGATGTTTGAGATGAACATTTATGGGGAAATGTGGCTATTGGCTTCCTCTCAATTCCTGTTGAAAAACAGAATGATGATGACTAAACAGTGCTAGTCTGTCCGGCCCCCTCATTTTATACCTCTATTTTAAGCCCAGACAATGAATTAGGACAGAAGAACATCCCCAAACTTCTGATATAAGTTCCATTCTGGAATTGGCTTTCACATTAGCATGAAACTCTGAGAACTAGCCTCATAAAAAAGACCCCATTTCTTACCTGTAAAGTGGATTGGGGAACCACAAGTGTTCACACCCTTTCCTTTCCGGCTGTGTCCACTCATGATAGGACCAGCGTCTGAAATAAAAGGAAACAAACTGAATTGAAGACCCACAGCAAACAAGAGAGTCGATAAAACAAAAAGTTGCTCGCTAGAAAATCCAAGTACCTCTTTTCTAGGCTGCAGAACTTTGATTCTATAATTTGTGGATTATGGCTCTTATACTCATTCCCTTTCTTTTTTTTTCCAAACTGACCCCTTTCTTTTCAAAGAAAAAAATACAGGAACAGGAGAGAGAGAGAGAGAGAGAGAGAGAGAGAGAGAGAGAGAGAGAGATTGATTGATTGATTGATATGCAAGAATGATGATTTTAGGCCAGAGCTCAGACAATCTGTCCTTGTCATGCTTACATCATTTGAACAAAAATTATTCAGAGAGAGAGAGAGAGAGAGAGAGAGAGAGATGAGAGAGAGACGAAATGTTGAACAGCAGGATGGTAGTCCTTAGTTGGAATCTGAAGGCTATTTTGTTGTCAGTTAGGAACCATGGCTACACCTTCGCTAGACGCTGTAGCCGTGATTCTATAATGTCAAATATATCAGTCCTGGATTGCAAGGCTGCTAATTGCATGAAGAGAAAGCCTACTTCAGGTATAAACAAACTCACAATAATCCAGTTGAAAAGCGATTCGTTTGTCTACGTTTTTTTTTTTTTGGTGGTGCTTTATCACTGTTTATCACTTTATCCTGGAAAATCATAAAGAGGGCATCACCATACAATAACATTTCAAAAAGATGTAACCTATGTTTCAACAGAAAAACCATACCATACTTAGCAACCCTAAATACTAAAGTAGAAATAGTAAACAACTGCAGGCACAAATGGAAATCGTTGTCAGCAAACGCACCCTGAACTGTAAACAACCTGAAAAAAACTAACGAACAACACGCAGCCAATCCGCACGTGCAAACAGTGACATTAGGCCATATAACACCGGCAGTAGGCGACCCAACACCATCCTTCGAAACAGATCTGTTGATGATTTTAAAACTTCCTTTTACCATACTATTTTAACAGATGTTGCTCTCCCCAAGGGGTTGAGCACTTTAAAAATTTTATTAGGCGTTTTAGTACTATTCTTGATATATATATATATATATATATATATATATACATAGAGTTTAAAAACCACAACAGACAAGATAAACAACAAGATTTCGAAAATTTTCGGCTTTACTGCCTTCCTCAGTGGTGGTGAGTCAACTGGCCGGCGAGTCACACAACATTTATCCATGCATAAAAAGAAAGTGAATAAAATTCACTATCTTAAAACAAGAAGCTAAAAAGGATTTCACGTACAGGCAATCGTTCAAATGGAGGGGAGCAAAGGGACGTTGTAGTGTAAGGAAGAGGGGCTGAGTGACAGTGTGTAAAAACGTGCGCGCGTCACGCACATACGGAGTGTGGCGTAAATGAGTGTGTTGGTGTGAGTGTGTGTGTGTTTGTGTGTGTGTGGTGAGTGTATGTGTCAGTGTGTGAGAATGTGAGTGAGTGTGTGTGTGTGTGTGTGTGTGTGTGTGTGTGTGTGTGTGTGTGTGAGTGTGTGTAGTGTGTGTAGGGGGGGGGGGGGGGGGGGTGGGGGGGGGGGGGGGGAGGTAAAAGGAGTCCAGCGGCGTAGAACATGAACAGTTATTGTAGTGCGTTGAGTCCGAAAGGATGGAGAGTTTTCAATTTTCTTATCCAGAATTTTTCCCTACAATTCTGTGCGTGTGGCTGTCTGAAAAAAACTTTTTCTATCACCATGCATTTCATGTTGGCCAGGGTGTGGTTGGGCAGGTTGAAATGTTGCGTGACTAGAGTCCCGATGTTGTTCTTGATGTGAGATCTATGCAGATAGAAACGTTTTCTGAGTGAATTTTTTTGTTTCACCAATGTATTGAGAATTCTGACAGAGTTCGCAGAACATGAGATAAATGATGTTATTGTGGTTGACAGTCAATATGGTGTCTTAGAGTAAATTTTACTTTGGTCTGGTGGCTAATGAAACTGGTGGATTCCAAGGCGTGCTCTCTACAAATAACACATTTGTTGGAACATTTGAAAAAAACATTAGGGTCTTTAGGATTTAATTTGATGGGGAGGGCTGAGGGCATAAGTAAGTCTTTAAGAGAACGGCAGTTTCTTTCTCCTAGGATGGGTGGGTGAGGTATGGCCTGTTTAAGTTTGACACTAGTGAAAACTGTCTGATATAATTCTTTAAACCATTGACGCAGAGGGGGGGTTGCTAGGGTTATGAGTGACAATAACGGGTGTTCTAGGCTTGGACAGCTTAGGTTTGTAAGTAAGAGTATCATGTCTGGGGTGTCTTTTTTTGCCTTTTCAAGAGCAGTGCGTAGAGTTTGGGGTTTGTAGCCTCTTAGTCTGAGAAATTCGAACATCTGCTCTGAGCGGTTAATGGAATCTTCTGGTTTAGAACATATAAGTCTGATTCTCAAAAACTGACTGTAAATTCCTTTTGCAGTGGGGGGGGGGGGGTGGGGGGGGGGGGGGGGGGGGGGGGGGGGGGGGGGGGGGTGGGGGGGGGACTTGTAGTGTAAATAAGCATGTGCATCTGTGGGTTTGGTGTACAGATCTGTTTGGATAAAGCCATTCCCTAAGTATAATAGTACGTCAAGGAAAGGAAGTTGTTCAACAGAGGTATTGTGAGTGAATTTAATGGTGGGATGAACTGTATTAATATACGTCAAGAATGTTTGTAGGTCAGTCTGAGTCCCTGTCCAGAGTAGCAGTGTGTCATCTATAAACCTTTTCCAGAAGTGCTGAACAACAGGAACGGGGCTGTTAGAAAGAAGCTCTGTTTCAAACCTCCCCATAAACAGATTGGCCATAGAGG
>JADBJO010023947.1:0-25819 GCA_016801955.1 Conus betulinus | reverse complement strand
AGAATTAATCACTGTAAAAACTGAAAAGGTCTGAAAACTGACAGTGAAAAGATCTAATGAAAAGCAAACTATGTTTTGGTTTCATCACATTTTTTACCCATAAACTCAGATGAAATGGATGCACTGCATTCAGTGGCCACCCACAAACGTAGATTCCACAGATTAGACTGTTATTCTTTACATTTTTGGATTCTACAGATTAGATTGTTATTCTTTACATTTTTGGCTTTTGCCTTTGGTTGTCATCATCTTTTCCTGGCAAATTACAAAAGACATTAGGTAAAAATTACCAAAGTTTTTATTTTATAAGCAAGTACTACAAGAATTCATGGAGTCAGGCTCTGCAGTGACACTTGAGAAAAAGCTAGAAGAAAAAGATGATGGAACAGACTGTGTTCCAAAACAATGTCAAGCCTGAAACTGACGTTGAAGAAAAAAAAAAAAAGATCACAGTGACAATGCAGTGCCCCCAACATCCACAGCATCGATACATTCTGCTGCAAGTCAAGGCTTGGTATAAGCAAACGTAGCATGAGCACACTGATGTCTGAATCCTCAACATCAAGACGTTCTGCTGCAGGTCACGGCGTGGCATAAGCAAACGCAGCATTAGCACACAGATGTTTGAATCCTCAACATCGATACATTCTGCTGCTGGTCAAGGCGTGGCATAAACAAACGTAGCATGAGCGCACTGATGTCTGAATCCTCAACATCGAGACGTTCTGCTGCAGGTCACAGCGTGGCTTAAACAAACGTAGCATGAGCACACAGATGTTTGAATCCTCAACATCACTGTATCCACCACTAGCCTTTTTATACAAAATTTGGTGAGCTTTGGGCTGGCAGGAATGGGGGCGGGGGGGGTAACTCCAGTTCAGGACTTTTGTTTAGCACTCTATGAATTTGGTAGTTTTGTATATGTAACATAAAAAAAATTTTGTATTGATTCCGATCGGTCACACAGAAAATAATGCCAGAAGTATCCTAAATGGGCCCACTTACACCAGTAGACTGTTTTGTCAAAGTATCCTGAATTAGGCACGCTTACACCAGTCAACTTTTATTTCACAGTATCCTCCACTGGGAACACCAACACCCACATTCATTAACCATGACAGCTAAGCACTGTACAGGTGGTATAATAAAGGCGCTTTTGCTGCGCTCAATGTGTTGGTCAGCAGTCAGGTACAAATGGCTTGGGCCAAGGGAAGTAATGACACTTCACTTGCACAGTGAGAAATGTGTCAAGAAACGAAAGAGAGAAAATATGAAACATCCCTTTCCCACACTTCTCATGCTTACACAAGCTTACAGGACTATCATGCTATGCTGGCATACACCTACACAGAAAAAGAGACAGACAGAGAGAGAGGGAGAGAGAAAGCGAGAGATGGTGGAGGATACCAAGACACAAAAGATAGAAAACAGAGGAGACAGAAACAGGCAGAACCAGAGAGACTGCCACAGCCTTCAGAAGCACACAATGCATCAAAATTCAGTGCCTCACCATCACCTGGTTGGACACCAAGACATGGTATTCCACTGACCTCTGTCCATCATAAAGGCCACGTTGACTGAGCCACCTCGTAGCCCAGTTCTGCCAAGAACATGTACTTGATCAGGGCCGCGTCAGAGAAGCCCTCTTTGTACAGGCGATGAGCATCCATTATCATCTCTGACCACCGTCCTCGCTCCGCCACGTTCTTGAACAACTGGCAGGGCAACATGTACACATTCCAATAAATATACATTAGACATCAACAACTAATCCAAAAATAATCCCAACATCACCTTAAACTGCACACAGGATGATGAAACTAACAGTAATGGAATGTTTTCACATTACAGGGGTCCAGCTGAAGGAAAGCTACAATCCCTGAAATTCTAAGAGAGGATGGGGTAGGGACGGTGGGTGAGAAACATTGGAAACTTGTTTTCAGAATGGTGCAATCAATCTGACACAAACCTGAACATAAGGAGAGGAAAAAAGAAGACTCCTTCTTGGCATTTTTTCAGGACCCCGAGGTTAAACCACAGGAAAAATGTTTGTATGTGCTCATTTTTAAACCACCATCAAGGTACACTCATTCTCTCTTCTGGGATGACATCTAAACAAGGCACTTGCATTCAGGTTCTATTTTATTTGTGTTTCTTTCCTTTTCTTTTTTTTTTCAGTCATCCATCACACTGCCTGCTCCTCCAAACGATGGGATGGGATCTAATCAGCCACCTTCTTCATTTTCATGCATGTGTTTACGCACATGACTTTGGGTTACTGTCTCATCTAAAGGAAAGGGACACTGGGATAAGATTGGAATCTGGACAAATGTTGACTCTAAAGAAAAAAAAACATCTTTCACCTGCATGTATCAAGCAGGGACTGGCTCCAGGGATGACTGGATCAGGAGAATAGTGCTACATCCACCAGGTTAACAAGGCCCCAACACACAAGACTTCTTTGCTCCCTCTTTTCAATCTTCCCTTACAAATCATTGTTTAGAGTTCAAAGTGTTCTCCATTATTGCCCTGGTCAACCACGGTGTAGAAACTTAACATTTCAAGCACAGGTACAAAACAAAACACAAAAAATTGGTGTGAAAGTACAGACACTGGTGTGAAAAAGAAGAAAAAGGATGAGTAGATACAGACACTAATGTAAAAAAAAAAAAGAAGAAGGAAAAAAAGGAAATGCCCAGTCACCTCGACAGCCGTGTGACAGCTACGCAGAACACCGGTGCCAGTGGCATGCATCATGGCCAGGTTGTAGTAGGCCAGCACGTGTCCTCCCTGTGACGCCAGGTTGAAGAACTTCACTGCCATCTTGTAGTCACGACGCACGCCAAGTCCACCTGAGAGTATTGCGTCACAATTCCTTCTTTTCAACTTCTATAAATTACCATCCTGTTTACGTCATGTGAAATATGCAACAACCTGGACCTAACCTGATTCTGTGAGAGTGAGCAAAGATGGCAAGCTGAGTGTGACCTGCTACTGAGTATCTCAATCATGATCTCTTGAATGTTGTCTACGCCAGTGCAGTGCATGTTCAGAACAGACACTTCAGCATGTGGCTAGTTCATTCTATGTTGTTACATGTCACAAAGGTCCCCTGGTCACAACATTTAATCAATCCAGAAATGCTTGTAGGACTTCCAGGGTTTTTTTTTTTGTTGTTTTCTGTTTGTTTTTTTTTTTTTTGGGGTGGTGGTGGTTATACATAAATTTCTCTTAAAATCATTTAAGACATTCATTTGATTCCATCAACATCTTTTTTTTTTTCTTTTTTGCTGTCCCATCTTCTGTGCCACCTCAGTGGCATTGCACTCACGCCGCTCATTCCAACACCCATCCACAGCCATGGCCCGGTCAGTCACGCCGCAAAACCAGCACCAGCAATCCACAAGGAGCAGTCAATGTCAAGTCGTCAAGAGGCAACCCATCGGAGGAGGAGCTCTCCCTCTGGAGGGCGCTACCATGTTCATTGTGATAGACCGTTTCCCGTCCAGTCACAAATTTTCATGCAACCTGCTAACCGGAAGGTAGTCGTCCGGAAGCCCGTTGAAAAGTTTACCTGACTGCTGCTCACCTGCGCACCGTTAAAGCCGGGTGAGCTGAAACGGTTAGGCAGTCTCTGCAGTGATTCCGGCAACGCAACTTCCAGAAGGCCGAAGAGGGACTCAGCTGTTTTTGTGGCAGTCAGGTATTTATCATTCAATGTTTATTTATTAGTAAACTGATACCGTATTCCCGTTTAGGAGCGACTGAAACTTCCTCAGCGCACTTGTGAAGGATTTGTATATTGTTGTGTTCTGTTATCCTATGACTTGATAGGGTAACAAAATGAAGTTATTTTGGAAAACATGAATAGAAGTGTGTGTTAAAGGAAGTGGTCTTCAAAAAAAAATTCTGTTTATTCTGTGACTTAATTAATTATGAACGTCATGATGGAAAAAAAAAAAAAGTTTATTCTAATGTGGTTTGCGAGAAGAAGAGGGAGAGTTTTGATGCTATGAATAATAAGCTCCAGAGTGAGCGACAGAGACTTTATACATGAATTTTAATGTGGGTGAGCAATTAATTCACTCTTGATATGAATATTGAATAGTTATGTGTTGGTAACATGAGTGTTGTGGAAATCTTTCCCTTTCATATATTGAAGTAGTTAAATCTTTTAGGAAAAGAAACCTTCTAAAATGTGGTGATTATCTGAAATGAAATGAACAATTTTGTCATGACAAAGACATTTTATAGTTTGATGAAAAGTAATCATTAATTGTAATGAACTGTACTCATGGTTTACTGAAGAGGTCTAGGTGGGAATCCTTTCCCCAATTGGAAACTAGATTCTGAAAGGTTTACATTGAAATCCTTTCCTGTGTAGTGCAATGATTCCTGAAAAGGGAATGTTGCAGTGTTGAAGAAAGAATATGCTCATGTTTGTCCCAAGTTTTAGTGAAATATGATGTGGCTAATGAATATGAATGTAGTCGTGATTGTAATGAATAGTAGCCATGATAATCAAGGTAGTTAATCAGTTTCCCCCTGGTAGAAGTGTTCCCTGGACTGAGGGGAACTGGCTGCCACGTTTGAGGGTCAGGGACGTAGCTGTGTCTACCCCTTTTTCTCCGCCCTGTGTCGGTGTTGAGAGGGTCGGCCTGAGTGACGACAATCTACCCTACCTGCCACTGCGTCCGGGACCGACTACCCGCTGAGCCAGTTGGGCTGGAGACGCCGCTGCTGCCAAGCCAGAGCGCCGCTCCCGAGTTCTGAACCAGCGACCTGTTGGTTGGGCCATCGCTGCGTTCTATTCTTCTGTGTGTGAGACACAGCTCCTGTGTGAGACTGTTGTTTTGTCACCGGCAGAGACGCCGTGAGTGTGCTAGTGACTTTGAGCCACAGCTCTGTGAAGAAGTTCTGTGTCAGACTTGACGTTGTAGTCGTCGTCCTCATCATCTTCGTAGTCTTCGTCTTCATCTCGTCGTCTCATCCTCTTCGTCGTTTCGTTGTCGTCGTCGTCACCACCTTCATCGTCGTTGGAACCAGCATCGATAATAAATAGCGAATTATATATAGATATATTTTATGTCGTGCGCCCTGTTTGGCGTGTATGAAGTATTCATATATACATGTATAGTTCTGTGTGTACGCCTTGAAGTTGGCGCGCCGACTATTGATGTTATTGCATTTATTATATATATGTTTGTCTGATGGCTCGGGCAGCATGAAACAAAAAAAAAAGTGTTGTTCTGTTGCCTGCTGTCAATGTGCGGGTGAGTGGGTGTGTGTATGTAAATTGAAAAAGTCGTGCATACATCCATAATTTCTGTGTGTGAGTCAGACATTCAGACATCTGCAGACACCACCCCATTCCATCCGTAACATTCATCAAATGACAGCCAATGCTGGCGATCCCGAAGAAACCAAACCAAGGCCACAGACGTGGTGAGGACATCGAAACTAAGATCACCATGAGAGCAGGGCATGAAGGGCCACAGAATTCGAGACTTTTTTTTTATGCTGATCGATGAGAATGAGGATGATTAAGATTTTGTTACAGATTTCCATTCCGTCTGAGACTGCATGACAGAGCTGTACTCTACACTTCCTTTCATAATATATCTAGGTGTCAACCAGGCCCAAAACATACAGACACCTGCAGTGTTGGTCAGGAAATTTGAGCAACACTCTCAGAGACGCATCCATTAAGTGGATGAAACTCGAAACTGAGTGGTCCCAGTCTTGCCAACTGAGCCCGTAGCAAACTCAACTCTGCGTAGGAACTGGTTGGAGCAGAAATATCCCACATGACTTTGATGAGAATGACGCCCACAACCTCCCAGCTGGGAGTCTGCGACACAAACCACTTCACCATGGCGGCTGGTTCCATCAACTATCTTCCTCATAAAAATGAAACATTTTTTCATAGTTGAAGCCATAATAGACCTGAAAGCAATACTATTCAAGATATTTATGTGTCACTGTATGCTTGTGCATGTATGTGTGAGAAAGAGACAGAGAGAGAGGGAGAGAGAGCAAGCAAGGGAAAGAGAGTGAGAGACAGAGACAGTGAGAGAGAAGCTGATGACCACTCACTAAAGTACATGATGCCTAGCTGCAGTTGACCATCCACCCAGCCTTGGTCCGCTGCCAGTGAAAAGTAACGGAACGCTTTGCTCAGGTCCTGAACACACCACACAAACCACACAATGAGGACTGTTGCTCCAGTGAAAAGTAACGGAATGCTTTGCTCAGGTCCTGAACACACCACACAAACCACACACAATGACTGTTGCTGCCAGTGAAAAGTAACGGAATGCTTTGCTCAGGTCCTGAACACACCACACAAACGACACACAATGAGGACTGTTGCTCCAGTGAAAAGTAACAGAACGCTCTGCTCAGGTCCTGAACACACACACAAACGACACACAATGAGGACTGTTGCTGCTGCCAGTGAAAAGTAACAGAACGCTCTGCTCAGGTCCTGAACACACCACACAAACGACACACAATGAGGACTGTTGCTGCCAGTGAAAAGTAACAGAACGCTCTGCTCAGGTCCTGAACACACCACACAAACGACACACAATGAGGACTGTTGCTGCCAGTGAAAAGTAACAGAACGCTCTGCTCAGGTCCTGAACACACCACACAAACGACACACAATGAGGACTGTTGCTGCCAGTGAAAAGTAACAGAACGCTCTGCTCAGGTCCTGAACACACCACACAAACGACACACAATGAGGACTGTTGCTGCCAGTGAAAAGTAACAGAACGCTCTGCTCAGGTCCTGAACACACCACACAAACGACACACAATGAGGACTGTTGCTGCCAGTGAAAAGTAACAGAACGCTCTGCTCAGGTCCTGAACACACCACACAAACGACACACAATGAGGACTGTTGCTCCAGTGAAAAAGTAACAGAACGCTCTGCTCAGGTCCTGAACACACCACACAAACGACACACAATGAGGACTGTTGCTGCCAGTGAAAAGTAACAGAACGCTCTGCTCAGGTCCTGAACACACCACACAAACGACACACAATGAGGACTGTTGCTGCCAGTGAAAAGTAACAGAACGCTCTGCTCAGGTCCTGAACACACCACAAAAACAATAAGGACTTTTGCGCACACCACACAAACGACACACAATGAGGACTGTTTCCAAATTCTGAAGTGTTTCAGGATAAATACTCAATCATTACAAATATAACTCCCTTCATTCCTAATAGCTTGACAGAATTCTTTTTGACAAAACTCAATTTAACACTAAAATGACACAAGTTTCTTTCAATTTATTGGAAAAAAAAAAAAAAACAGCTACACAAAAGGCACCCACACACACAAAAAAAGGAAACACCTACCTTGTCCACGCCCTTTCCCAGAAAGTACATCATTCCCAAGCCAGCTTGTCCGATGGGATTGTTCTGGAAAGGAGCACAAGTATCAACACTAAGAATAATGCATACTATACAAAGGGCCAAACTCTCTCTTAAAAGATGACCGCATTGCAAGGAAAAGTTGCATGCGCTTTCTGAGCGCATGGAAACTTATCTTGATCATGGGAAATTCTTTCTTGAGACAGATGACATACACTTTACATACATGCAAGAACAGATACATACACGCACGCAGAAATAGAGTTAAAAATTTTTCAACAGACAGGAACAGAAGAAGAAACAAATCCTGGCATGCCTACCCCAAAATTTGCTTTCTGGGACAATACAGACAGAAATCAGGGACAAATCCGTAAAATCAGGGACAGAACAGTGTCAAGATAGAAACATTGATTGATGTGGCACCGACAGTCATCTTTGCTGCCAGATTTCACTGAGAGATCATACACACACGTCTGATGAATTTATCTGTCCATGTGGTAGGAAGAATGGCCGCCAGACGGAAACGACAGAGGAGATTACGGGAGAGGAAAAAAAAAAAAAAGGGGGGGGGGGGGGTGCATGGGGGGGGGGGGGAGTGAAATGATGGGGTTGTGTAGCTGGTTTAGTGGGGGTGTGATATATTTGTGATGGTTGTGGTTAAGGTGGATTGATAATAATGCTAAGTAAGGGGGGTGGGGGGGGGGGAGATAGAAGGGATAGTAATGATAATAATGATAGTGGTAGTAATTATAATAACTAGATGAATAAAAAGTGAAAGTAACTGTAATAACAAAACAATTAAGTGAATAGATAAATGATTTTTTTTGTTTTGTGTGTGTGTGTGTGTGTGTGTGTGTGTGTGTGTGTGTGTGTGTGTGTGTGTAGGCTAGCTGGTAGGTAAGTTAGGGGGGAGGGGTGTGGTATGAATGTTGTCTTTTTGAACAAGAAAGGGTTTTTTTCTTTTCTTTTTTTTTTACAACGCGCACTTAAATGAGTCACTTAAAGTCTTGGAGACGACGTGACGATTGATTTGAAGATTCAGTCTGTGATCTCACTCTTTTTTCAGTTCTGACAGAAAAAAGGAGCAATGCCAAAAGTTGCAAGATATCTACTTTTGGTTTCCCCACACCGATAGTTAGTTCGTCGCAATCGAGGAATATGGAAACATTGCTGCAAACAGTTTCGCGTTGTCTTCAGCAGATCGGAAACTGTGATTGTTGATGGCATGAATCGTCCACAACACTTCAGATTTCAACACATCTGTCCCACTTGCTGTTATTGTGGACTGGCTGACGATTCTTACTGAGGAAAGGGTCTGACCCGATTTGATGAATTTGATGATTGCCGAACGAAGTCCGTAAGACTACCGACGGCCTACTCGCTTTATCCAATTCCACGTATTTTTTTTCCTCTTTCCGTGATTTGCAACTGCCGATTCGCCCATTGTCCGAACATCAACGGTCTTTTTGCACACTTTACAGAAAAACGCATGTTTGTTGTCTCTGCATTCAGTGATCCAGCTTCGATATTCTTCCTTCTGTAGCCACAACGGATCAAATGCGTAATTTCCCTTTGGCATGATGACAGACGCAACAGTATCGGACTTCGCCGAAGATGATAGCATGGCGCCCTTTGTCGTCGAAGTCGAACTGCGCATGCGCAAACGATAACCGACTATTGAATTGCTTCCCTTTGCTTGAAAAGCAGACGACACGCAACACGATTCGAGAGGCGAAAATCGATGTCCGAAGTCTCGTTCGCGTTTGTTCTCCGATTCGTCTTCAAATGTTACGGTCAGTTTTGGTCCGAAAAACGATTTTTAAGGGGGATTTTCAAGGGATGGTAGGGATATCTGCAGTTTTCAAGGGTCTTTTTGACCCAGTTGAAATTTAAAGGGTTTTCAAGGGTCTTCAAGGGGCGTACGAACCCTGTGTAATGTAAAATTGACACAATCCCACTCACACCTGAAAATGTATCCTATCCAGTTTCTACTTTTTGATTTCTTCGACTTCTCATTTATCTGGGCCTCAAGAACAGAAACTTCAGCTGTCTTGTCCTTAGCAGATCTACGGAGAGCATTTGACTTTGCTATGAAGGTGAAGTTTTGTGTTCTTTCTGCTTTTTCTCAGCAAACATCAGCAGACTTAAGCAGGTCTTTGACACAAATTTGGCTCGAAATCTATTGCCGTCCGATGCTTTTTCGATCCAGTTCTGGTACTGGCTATTGGTCAACCACGCTTGGCTGAATACACACTTTCCCATTTTTTAAATTCTTGCCGTGCAGGCGCAAACGATTGAGAAAAAAAATCATAGAACGGAAGTTGGGGCTGGAAAATTGCGCACATGCGCACTCGACACAAGGGAGACTACTCGGACGGCAAAATAAATAATTCTGCAGTTCGGATGCGCGAGTGACGGGACGGGGGGCAAATCGACATCGACCTTTTCCGAAATTTGATGTAAATAATTTTGTTTCAGTTCATGACTTGAACGTTCATGACGGAGCTCTGGAAATTTCATGACTTTTCCAAACCCTGCTGGGTAAAAGCAAATTTTCCAAGACTTTTCCAGCCCTGGAAAGACTTGGTACGAACCCTGCTCAAGCCCTTGCAGAGAAGAAGACTTCAAAATAATTTTCTTTTTATTTAAAAAATACACAAATCTCATACCTCAAAATTTCTTCAAACAGCCACCAAAAGTGTGAAATATATATGCATATATATAAAGACTAAAAGAACGTACCTTGTCTGCAGCTTTCTTGAAATACTGAAAAGCTGTCACATTGTTCTGTGGTATAAAAGGACTTCCTTCGGAGTGCATCTGGCAAAAAACAAGAGGTACACATATTGTGCAAAGCTCCCACATTTACTTTAGTGCTATCCATGTGCAAAATACCAGACACAGAGTCCAACAATATACACAAAATTGTACCTAAATCCATTAGCCTGCAATTTTGAATGACTGGCTAGAACGGAACTATAGGAGGAAAACAAAGTTGTGTGTACCATTTTCATTTACTTTCTTTCTACAGATGTCTAATCTCTCTTACACTGGATTTACATCAAACCCTAGAGTGCTATGCTACACACCCATGCTGGCATACATTCTCCTTATGTATGCCTTATGCTTATACAAAAATAAGCACAAACATTGCCCAAGTTTGTTGAGTACTTAAGTCTTTGGTATTCTACACTGTTGCTAGACACTCCACACTCAATGAAACAAGCTTATTACCGTTTGTATTGTATGAACGAGAAATTCATCAAGTTTAATCAATACAATAACATAGTGGATGAGAAAAAAAAAAAATTAAACTAAAAAACAGTTAAGAACTTTCCACGCAATATGGTACATGCTTTTGACAAACTTTGCAAATAAATATCTGAATGCCCTCAAGCTTTGAAACCAACAAAAACCTAACAAGTATGCATACATCCTTCATTATCTACCAATTGAGACTTCTGCAATTGTTGTGGTTACAATTTACTCATTTTGTATATATCTACAGTATTTCAATTCAGACTGCATCATTTTAAGCCTGCACTATAATTTTCTTTCTAACTAACCCTGAACTACACATTCAAGTTTAACACACAAAAAAAATATCAGCCTTACAAATTTACCAGCATCACCATATTCCATGAACACACAAGTTTACCAATTTCACAAACAAATCTAACATAAACAAGAACAACAAAACTCTACCTTGCCCAGGTAGGCGTAAGCATTGCCATTGCCCGATTCGGCTGCAGTGACAAAATAGTGGTGGGCCATCTCATGATTGACAGCCACCCCACGGCCCCCCTGGTAGTACAGCTGGCCCAGCACAATCTGGAACATTGAGCGTGTTGAACATGACTTGCTGTAAACTGTGTATCAGACAGAAAATGCTTCTGAGTGTATGTGCATGTGTGCACCTGTGCTGTGTGTAGAACGGACATAGGGAGGAAGGGGGCAGTGAGCGGGGTGAGGACATTGGGGGAGAGAGGGAAGGTAGGGCTGGCATAGGTGTTGCCATAGACGCATGCAGGGAGAGGTGTATATGTATGAATGTGTATCTGTGCACATGACTGTGTATGTGAGTGGATGGATGTATATGGAATGATGTGTTTTCAAAATGTTCAAGGGTGAGAACAGAATTCTCCTTGTCACCAACTGCAACATGAGTTTCAATCTGGTGATTATTAATTCAGACAGGACAGTCTGCGAGTTTTAAGTATGTTGATAATTATTTTCTAGGGTTTGTCTTTTTATGTTCTTTCATAGTTCTCAAAGACATCCCTCTGCAACAAGATAAGGGAAACTACTCTTGCCTCCTGACCATTATAAACAGACAATGAAGGTCTAAAAAACACCGTTTTTGTTTTCATTCATTTCTGCAAGCTACAATGATTTTTTCATTGGTCACAATTTGGTTGGTTCACAGTTTTTGAAAGGCAACCAACTTGGCAACTGGGTTTTTTTTTTTCTTTCCCCCCCCCCCCCCCCCCCCTAAATCATACACACATGTAATCAACAAGCAGTCTAATCGGAAGGGAGCAATACACCAAACCTTAGTATGGCTGTATATGTGAGCACTGAAATGAATAGAGTTTGGCTGTATATGTGAGCACTGAAAAGGAATGTCAATGGAAGGACAAGGACAAGGAAGGAAGATGACAGTAAAACAATCTTAAGAAAAAAAAAAAAAAAATTAAAAACAAAGGGGAAGGAATCCAGAGAATTTCAAAACACTGGCCAACCTGTGCCTGGGTGTCTCCCTTGTCGGCCAGGAAGTGGTAGTATTGCAGCAGATCCTCGTCCAACAGAGGACTGTTGTTGCCCTGGTTCTCCACCTCATCCTGCAGCCGGATCCTCTGCACCACCACCCCGCCCGACGGCGTCACCGCATCCGCCACTGACACACAATGTCACAGGGTTAAAAAAAAATAAAAAATTCTTGGCTTGCTCTTGCTCTGAAAACAGGATAGCTACACAATCACCACCACCCTGCCCGACGGCGTTACAGCCTCTACCACTGCCACAACAATCTCAAAGGGTTAGCTAAAAAAAACCATTAATGTCTTGCTCTGAAAACAGGATAGCTATACAATCACATGAACACACCTTTGTCTAATAAGTAATATACAGGAACTGTCTCTACAACAAAAAACATTATTTCATCCCACAGAACCCTCTCTTCAGGAAGTGGTCTGTCTGAACCTACACCAACTTGCCAAAATTCTGGCTTCACACATGAACCTATGCACACGGAATGAGCACAGAATCATGTCTAAGGTAATAAATGATAACAATGAACAATTCAGAAAGAAAGCTATATTCTGACCCACCAATCACATCACTGGATCCCTCTTTCAAGCCACTTGGAGGCAAAAACATATCAATGAATTATACCATAAAATACTAAACAACAGCTGCAATAGCATGTTCACTCGCCTAGGAATGGAGATGGTGATTCATGTTCATGCATGGTTCATGCACAAAGTTGGTTGTGCAATTTATGGGTGGTCACTCCAGGAGTTGGCAATTTATGGGTGGTCACTCCGCAGGAGTTGGGTACTGAAACATACTTGTATGACTTCACTCCCTTCTCTCTTCATCTCTCTCTTTTGGGAATCCCAATCATCTTGGATGCTGTCCACTTCAAATGGGGATAAAGCGTTTGTTAGGACAGATAAATGATATGGATATATCTTTCAAGCCTGTGCTGCACCACACAAACCTGACTAATAAGTAAAGCAATACCAAATAGTAGTCTAACTTCCACTTCTACTGTCTTTGTCAGAGAACAATATACAGCTATTCTAAGATACTTACACTGACACATCAAAAACTTACCAGCGTTAGCAACCCTTCTTGTAGTAAGTCAAGGCCGTCTCACATTTCATCTCCACGCCTATTCCCGCATAGTAACGATAAGCCTGCACACACAAAAAAAACCCAACAAAAGCTCAACCCAACATACTGGAGCAACCACATTTTTCATTGTGAAAAAAGGAAAGAAAACAAACAAAAAAAAAATAGGGAGAAAATCCATCCACAGCCCCCAGACAGAGCATCACAGATCTACTTTTTCTTTTTTTTTTTAAATCACAATGAAAGAAAATGCCAGCTGCACATCTGCTATCCTGCTTGACCTCAATATTTTATAAACATGACATGGAGAAAAAAAAATCACCACTCCATGACAGTATTTTTTTTTGCAGCCAGGAATAACAATAATCCCTTTTTCTGTCCTCATGTTGTTTGCATAACCATGAAGCCGCTCAGGCCCACAGAAACACCAGGATTTTCTCTTCTCAAACATGTCAACCAGTAGACAAAAGTCATTGATAACTACACCACAGCTGCATGACTCAAGTCAGTTACAGGATGGGCTGCACACTGTGAAGAGCTCTGCCTGTTGCTTGTTCCACACAGCAGGCTCAGGCAGAAAGGAGCACATGCTCAAGCTGAAGTGCTACATGCGACCCAAGCTTAAATGCTATGTCCCAGACACCAGATTCATGAGTAATCTCAGTCAACCCCCTTGTCTCACCTTATTATGGGGCCTCCATAGTGTAAAGCTGAGCGCTCCCTCTGCCAGAATTTGCTCCAAAACCCCCTAACCCATCCTCTTGCCCTCCCGACTTCTTTCACCTTGAACTCTTGAATATAAAGCCTATGCAAAATATTTCTACAACTTCCGATCACACCCAATCATACTCATTACAGCAAGCCATGACAAATTAATCTTTATACAAAAAAGAGCTAGAAATAGCAATCCACACAGATCCAAAAATATGACTTTTAGGTGCAAAATCATTTGAAAAAGTATTAACGTTAAAAGCCTGTGCGGAGCATCAGAACATCAAGATTTGCTAATGACATCCAGCCCACCTCCCTGTAAAGAAATCTGAATTTCACAATATACAGAAGAATATCCGCACATCAAGCTTCATTACATGTCAAACAGTTACCATGACACAGTGAAAAAACATTTTACTGAAATCATATTATTGAACCAAGTTCAAATTAAATGAGTGATCAATATCAAGAGTTGGTCCAATATCCAAGCTGCCTCAAAACTTTCAATCCACTTTACAGAGCGCAGAAACATGTGTTCTTTCACACCAATTCCAGAAGCTTAGTACCAATACACACCAATGCCATCTGTGCTAAAGTGTCACTGCCAAGAGCTCCCAAACGTCAAATACACCAAGGCCTGCAAAACAGAACACCATCAATGCTTCTCAACAAACACTGCGCACAGCACATGTTCATGGAATAGACCAGTTCTCTCCCTTCTCCTCTTCCCTAACCCTTACCAACTCCTCCACATCTCTTTTCTTTCATTCTTGTCCTCTGTATTAGGCATGTTTCCTGTAAATATCCAATCAACATCTGTTTGTGTGGCAATTTGGATGGGGAGTGAATAAGTAGGTGGTAAGATCCAATTGTGTGTGTGTGTGTGTGTGTGTGTGTGTGTGTGTGTGTGTGTGTGTGTGTGCATGTGTGTGTGTATGTGTGTGTGTGTGTGCAGTTTACACAGAATTTACTACATATTCTTATACGCCTTTAAGCTTTACCATTCACAAGTTAAACTCATTCAGACAGAAAAGGAACTAAGCCTTCAACACAAAACGTTAGCCGTAATGTGTACTCACAGTGTACACACTGAAATGATGATGAAGCTCAGAAGAAATGCTACATTCTGTAACACACGTCATTACATAACTTATCAAGCTGAAAAAAAAATGCACATACCTTTGCCTGACTGAATTGAAATGGATTCCTGAGCTGTACATAAAAGCCAGACCCTGTAAACACATATAACCCATTAACAAACAAGAATGAAATTATCACACATGAAACATAGCAGCTATTTCATAATTATGTCTTCACAACTTAATTTCCTGGACTTTTGCGCCTGAAATTTACAGTCTGAGCAAACCATTCTTTGATCTCATTTTCTTCTTAAGTTAAGAGGCCAGTCATGTTTCCTGTGTAAAAACTGGAGAGAAAAAAGGAGAAAAACGTATTGCTAACTACATTTTTAAAGGGTTTTTTTTTTAATGTTGTTTTAACTTTTAACTTGATTATAGCCCAGCTGACCACATGGGTAAAAAACAAATGCTTTATCAAAAAAAAAAAAAGCCACCTGAGTGAACAGACACTGCAGATTTATAAGCTAGAGTCCCCTCTGAAGAGTGTGAACAGTTTCACTACCTGGCTGTCAAACCACCACAAGAAAGTTGGCATGTTGCTCATTCTACAAGGAAAACAAAAGTGTCAACATTTTCTAGAACAAAGACAGGTGAATAAAAAGGGATTTTAAAAAAAACAACAAAGAACAATGTAAAATATGAAAAAAAAAAACAAAAAAAAACACCAAAACTAAAGATCACAGATCTGATCATATTCACAAAAGCTGAAAAAGGGACACCATCACAGATAAGATACTATACTATTATGCATATTCACTCAGAAATGCAGATCCAAGGTCAACAGTTAGGTCAAGCGCTCCATGCCTTACCATTTGAGCTTTAGGTGAACCAGCAGCAGCGAGCTCTACACATTCTATTTTGCATAAATCTCCATCGCCAGCCATTTTTCAAAAAAAGCTCTTATTGTATACCAGCATATGTGAAACGCGGATATCTCTGGAACTAACAACCAAATCTCATGCTATTTTTTGTAAAATGGAGGAGATACACACTGTACTTTTTATATCGTAACATGTTAGTAATGGTAAGTCAACAACAATTTCAATTTTTTAGTGATTTCAAGTGAAAAAAAAAAAAAAAAAAAAAAAAAAAAATGTTATGTTTTCTAAGCGTAAAAAAAATAAAGAAAGAATGCCAACAAACTCTCAACAATGGAGGAAAAATACTCCACTCACAACTGAAGACCAGAAAGTATGGTATTTCCAACAGAAAAGTGCATGAAACAGCCACAAATACAACTACTCCAATAGCAGGGAACACACACACACACACACACACACACACACACACACACACACACACACACACACACATTCTTATGCCTAACTGGTACACATGTAAGAAAGAAAAAGGGAACACACACACACACACACACACACACACACACACACACACACACACACACACACACACACACACACACACACACACACACACACACACAACACACACACACACACACACACACACACACACACACGTCCCTTTCACTCTCAACAGTAATATATATATATATTTTTTTTTATGAACACAAAGTCATTCATGTGCCTGTTGGTCTCTGAACCCTTGTCATTCAGTTCATCTGATCAGCTGTACACCCACTCGAAAGACGTCTGTGATACTCGCCTCTCACGTGTCAGTTGGCCACGCCCCCTTCAACCTCGACAGCGAGAGTGGGCCCACAGCGTGTGTGTGAAGTTCGTTGCCTAAAGTCTTAGTTGGCTCCCTCACATAGAGTTAGTGAACAGTCAGTCAGTGTTGGCTGGCTCAACGCAAAAACACTGGGGCACACGCGGTAGGGTAGTAAGTGGGCGTCTTATCAGCCTCTCATAACAAGTTGGCAACGGTCCAACGCTTCACGTTGGAATAATTCGGTCAAGCCCTCACTATCGTTCTTTACTCGTGGCTGTCTGGGTCTTCTTCATCTGTATTAGGAACAACCAACTGTCTATTCAATATTCCCAGCACTTGATCTGTGGTAAATGTACGGCAAGGGAGTACGTAAAGTGCTTGGTGGTGACGTCATAGTGAATGGAAAAAACAATCGCTGAGACAGATGAGACAGACAAATAAGGCAGACAAAATGAGAGAGAGAGAGAGAGAGAGAGAGAGAGAGAGAGAGAGAGAGAGAGAGAAGAGAGAGCTGGACACACAGACAGGTTGACAGACAGACTGAAAGACAGGTAGGTAGACAGACAGACAGAAAGACACAAAGAAACAGTAAGAGAGTGGGAGAGAAGGATGGAGGGAGAGAGAGAAAAGGGAGATGAGGAGGACAGAGCAGATGGGGAGACACTTACTCTTCATACTTCTTGACAAAGGTGCTGTTGATAAGTGATTCCCCTTGCTCAAAGAGCTCTTTGGCTTAAAAAAAAAAACAACAAAAAACACTGAAACACATCCATGTCATAGACAATAGTAAAACAGAAGGGATAAAAGTCAACATGTGAATGTACAAGAAAACCAAAGACGCTGCAGTAAATGCACAATTATTTGACAAAAATGAACAAAACAGTATTCTCAACTTTTCTTGAAAAATCTTTCTTACATAATATGAAGAAATAAAAACGTCAGATATAATCAAAATGCACAGTGTTACAACCAGACTGCTGACAGTAAGCCTCTAAATAAGGCTGGCTCACATAAAGTTTGGAACTTCTTTTTCTACTACAGTGGTTGTTTATTTGTCAGTTTGTGCGTTTAGATATACACAATTTGTTTGTAATGTTTAAGTTTGACACAAAAAATCCTTCTGCCCAAATCAAAAACAAATATCTATAAGAGTTAAAAGAACATCCTAAAACAAATATCTATAACAGTTAAAAGAACATCCAAGTTTTTACCCTTTTGTTCTTCCGGCGATAGTTCTGGCTCCTGTTCAGTTTGCTCCCCTGGCTCATTTGTCTTTTCCTCACCAGCAACAGGTATTTGACCAGCTGTTCCTTTCTGCCCTGTGTAAGACATCAAAACACGTATATTGCTCAAACCTATCTTATTACATTACAGAGCTAGCTGACACTGTTACTGTAAAACTAAATGATAATTAATGATAAATTTAACAAAATATTTGAACTGTCTAAAAACCATTGGTAGGACCTTTTTTTACCCCCACAAAAATTTTAATGCAACATATCAAGGGTTGACAGGCGCACAAAAAGAGGACAGTGCACATCTGGAGACAAATCAAAACTATTTCCGTTTCAGTTGCTACAGAAAAAGTCAACTGGACCATTGGTAGGGACCTATCTAACGTTCAATCAGTGCTGTCAGAGGTAAGATTTTATTGATAAGTTTTCACAGGCAAGTACCCAGGCATACATACATGCATGCATGCATGCACGCACTCAGAACTGTCTGAGAACCATTTATATCACTAACTTTCAATCAATGCTTTCACAGGTAAGACCTCACTGATCATTTACACAAAACCACATAGCTGTACACACGCACACACACACACACACACACACACACACACACAAAGCACAAATCAAATGAATTCAGCTGAGGTTCAAAAAGCAATCCACATTAGCAAATTTAAGTAGCACTACCCTTTTTTTACATAATGAATTGTTAAAATAAACTAAAACCAATGACTCTAAAAATAATTCTTTAAAAAAATCAAGAATAATCAGCCCATGATATTTTATGATGAAAATCATGTCAATAATTTTACTAAACAATGACAAAATGTTGCATTCTTTTAACTTCATCACCACAACAGACTTCTTTAAGTGAGATTCGCGTAGTTCTTCCTTGGGAGAACTAGTCACCATACAACAACGCCAACCATCCTTTTTTTTATCTCTTCTGGTGTGCATGTGACTTTTATTAGCCCATGTATATGAATTTATTTTCTAAAACAAAACTTCCTTGTTGCCATGATACTTCTTTTATTTTCAATAACTCCATGCTCTACAAAGGACCCAAAATTATCATCTCATTTGAAAGATACACTCAAAAATCGCTACAAAAGATGAGGTCAGTGGTGGAAAGCTGGTCCTGGAATATCACACACACACACACACACACACACACACACACACACACACACACACACACACCTCTTCAAAAGGCCAGACTACTATGGACCTTGCCATCTCTCATTCCCATGGCTAGAATTACCATTAAGCTATAATTCCTCTACAAGCAAGCAACAAACATCAAAAACTGACTACACATAAGTCAGCTCATTCACCAGCATTTTCAGCTTGCTCTGTGGTCTTTACTTCCGTCACTGAGTCTGCCGGCTCTGTTGCTTGACTGTCCTCTTTGGTCTATCCTCTTGCCTCTTGTGTGCTACATTTGAAGCTGAACTTGACTGGCTTTCAGACTGACTCTGGGACTGAGACTGCGATTGCTCTCCCACCACTGACGGCACTGGTGCCAAAGCTAGCAAAGCTCCCACACATAGAGCAGCACATAGTCGCATGATGCTGCTTTCGTTGTTACCGTTATATGAAAGTATCAGGTTCTGGAAGAAAAAAAAAAAAAAAAAAGCTGACATTATCAACTTGAAAATAAGATTCAGTGAATATGTATGGACATGTGTGTGCTTGAGTGTGTGTGGATGTGGGTATATGTGTGTGTGTATGTGTGTGTGGGAGGGGAGAGGGGTTGGGGGGGGTGTATATCATGTGTAGGTAAAGGGAGAGAGGGAGAGGGGGGGAGAAGAGAGAGAGGAAGAGAGAGAGAGAGAGGTGAAAGGCAGATAAACAAGAGCAAGAAAGAGAGAGTGAGAGAGATGTCAGAGATACCTGTTGACAACTGTTTTCTGCAGAATCAAGTTTAGCAAAGGAAATGAAAACAAAAAAGTCATATCAAAAATCACTCATGAATATCACACAGTGACTAAAGGTTCAAGTTCTTCAATGGCTGTGAAACTCATGTAATGTAAACTAAACTGACACTGTTACTCACATGAATTACAGTTCCACATCTGCTATGTGGTCAGTCCCTGGCACTGATCACTAAATATATCTATAACCATTATTAAGCATTCCTGTGGTCTACCTTTCAAAATTTTTGAAAATGTTCACTTTCTGTAAGTTCACTTCAATTGCAAGTGTAAATCAAGTGGATTTATTTTTTGATCACTAAAATCAAGATCTTGCCCTTGACAAGCCATCAATCAATTATTCCGACGGAAAGTTTGATGGCAGTAATTAGAACTGAAGTTTCAGCTGAGACAAGATTTTGATGATAGATTTTCCCCCTTGCAGTTAGTCAGCTTTGCTCAAATCTTAAGTTACCTGTGCACATGAGAATGATGTTACATCACCTTTCACTCTTTGCTTCAAAAACGGCCGGTTAACTGAGATCAGTCTTGATAACTCCTCAGTGCACACTGCATGAAAATCTGATTATGATTTTCTGAGCAAGACTAACGTGAAGGTAGAGACTCCACTGTGAAAGTTAGTCGTGTAATACGTGTCATTCCTTGACACAATATAAATGCAAACTATTAATAAGGCAAGTTAGCTTTACTGCTTTTTCACTAAGCTCACTTCATGCAGCACAATAAAACTTGACGAGAACGTATGTCGCCTGGTGAAGCGCCACGTACCTTTTTACTGCTTGCCCAACTGGATGATCTCCGCCATGATAAGCCGAAAGTTGTTATGGCGTTTTCTGATTGGTTAAACGCCTGTTTCATGGGAGACAACTTCCCTTTCCTCGAGTGAGGAGAGGTCAGCTGATGTTCTACCTTGATTTCGTTTACGAGTGGGACAACAAGATCAATAATAAATCTTTAATCATCATTGGCGGCAAGGAGGGTACACTGTTCCAGTTTCATCAAGCAGGTTTCACTGCATGCGGACTAGTCCATATACGCTACACCACATCCGCTAAGTTTTGAGACCACACACTGGTCTTACCTACGCCTTAGCCCAATACTGATCAGACCTTGAGTACCTAACCAAAAATGTGTGCCATTATTATCATTGTATATGAGTGTGGTGAGTGTGAGTGAACACGTGTGTGTATGTGTGTGTTGGCATAGGCCCGTGTGTGTGTGTGTGTGTGTGTGTGTGTGTGTGTGTGTGTGTGTGTTCTTCTTCAGTTTAACGTCCTTCCACTAAAAGTGATATCAGACGATGTGTTGAAGTATATGAAATGAGCGTGTTAAGTGTGTGGTTTGTTTCTTGAAAATGTGTTGCATGAATAAACATTTCCTATGATATGAGTTGAGATTGGAGATGGCCAGATAGAGAGACAAATTGTAGATGTGAGTGTGTGTGTGAGCGTGTGTGCGTGTGTGTGTGTGTGTGTGTGTGTGTGTGTGTGTGTGTGTGTGTGTGTGTGTGTGTGTGTGTGTGTGTGTGTGTGTGTGCGTGCGCGCGCGCGCTTGTATGTAAATGTGTCAATTTATCCAGAATTAGGCAAGTACGCTTCAAACTGAGTTTAGCACAGGAGCAAGAGTACTGTAAGTAATGCTAAGTAATTAACAATCTAATATTAAAGGATAGAACATCAAAGGTAAATGCCCACTGGGCTGTGTAACAAACATTTACAAACTGAGGAAAGAAAAGACTAGTCATTCAAAATCTTGGACACAGATGACGGACTGGATCCGTCAGATAAACTACAAATGCCCGACTTACGATATAATTCCCTTGCTCTTGGACAATTGATTAAAAGATGTCCTACTCCGAGTGTTTCTCCACACATACATCTAATGTTTTCACAGAACTTCGTACGAAGGGAATTTGACCGCATTCTGTGTAGCAAAACTTCTAATCTCGCTAGACAGAGAAGCAAGGTGATTGTTTGACTAGGCTTTCGAGAGTTGATTTTGCCACCAAATTTAACACAACTCTGATAATACTGAGTATCTGAGTTCATTATCAAGTTTCTGAAGCTGTCATCCGATGTTTTGTTTAGAAGAATATTGCATTCTGATAAATCCAAGGGAATATTACGGGGAATTGAACCCTCAACATTTCGAGCTGCCTTTCTTGCAGCCTGATCGACTCTCTCATTTGCTGAAATGCCACAATGAGAGGGGACCCAGCAAAAACTAACTGATGTGCCTTTATCGGATAAAAGATGTATAGGCCCTAACATGATTTATTTATTTATGTATTATCTCCAAACGGATTTTTGAATTTGAAGACCGGATTGCTTCAAGAGCAGATCTATAATCAGTACATACTAGTACATGACTGACATTCAGATGGAGATAAAGAACATAATTTAAGGACATTAGGATGGCGGCTAGCTCGGCACTAAAAATGGAAAAATTTCTGCCAAGATGGTGTTGGTACATTTTCTCCACGTTTGAGTCAGGTATTACAAAAGCTGCCCCTGTCCTACTGTCTTCTAGTACTGAGCCGTCTGTGAAACATTTTTAGGTGGTTCTTGTACTGATTTTCCAGGTGTAAGCATACGGAAATTTTTAGTATGTTGGGTGAATCTTTTTTTGACAAATCTGAATGAATCGTATCAACGGAGGCCTTCGTTTGTTCCCATCTTGGTACTGGTGAAAAGGATGGTTTAACGGCGATTTCATTTCTATTTATGTTGGAATCTCTGATAAGGTTAGAAGTATACGAGTAGATTGATTTTGTAGATTGTATTCCTCTAGCTCGTTTTCTAAAATCTTTTTCAGAATTAAAACGAACTTCTTTTTAACAGAAATTTTTCTGTTTAAAACTCTTCAGAACGAACTTCGACGCAGCTACTTTTCGAACCTCGCTGAGAGGTAGCACTCCAATCTCATTGTATGTTTCTAAGCTGGATGTATGTATGGGAATACCAACAGCGAGTTTGTAAGCCTTGCAATCAATGCTCTGCAATTTATTTAACAGATGTGTTGTGGTGCGCTGAAAAATATTTCCTGAGCATAGGTTTACCTAGATCGCACAAGCGGTTGATAGAGGTATAAAGTCGAAGCATCTTGGCCCCATGGTTGCTTGTTTATAATCTTAAGAAAGTTTAAACTTTTCCGTGCTTTATTTAGTATGTGGTCAATATGCTGGTTCCATGACAGTTTAGAAGTTAAGATTATACCAAGGAATTTTACTGATTTAACATATTTTATTTCAATGCCATCTAAAGTAAAAACTGCGAGCTTTTCTGGGTCATATCCAGAATTGAAAAGCATTATATGTGTTTTTTCTAAAGAAAGTGCGAGCCCGTTTTCTTGTTGTAAAAATAGGCCTACATTTATTTTATTGAGTTCTCGCTGGTATAAAGCTTTTATGTAGTTCAGCGACCACGAAGGAGTTATTCGTTTCATGGTTACTCTCATCCAAAGGCATGTATCATCAGCAAATTGAGCTAACTCTGTGTCTTTTGATAAGCCTTTTGGTAAATCTGCCATTAAAATATTGAATAAGATAGGAAATATTACTGAACCTTGTGGCAGTCCCATTTGCAATGTTCTCGGATTTGAATAAATATGTTCTATTTTTGTTTGAATTGATCTATTTTCTAAGAATTCTTGAACATAATTATACATGTTACCGTTAATTCCGACAGTTTTTTTAATTTGTATAATAGTCTTCTATGCCATACTTTTTTACGTCAAAGAATGTAGCTAGTATGTTCTTTCGTCTTGCAAATTGTTGTTTCACACTTGAGTTGTAAGTTTGACTAGGCGTTTCTACTGTGGATCTGCCAGTTTGAAATCCAGCTTGGTTAATCGGTATGACATTATGCTTCTTACAGTAATAAGATAATCTGTTTAGTACGATTCTTTCCATTAATTTACAGGTATGGGATGTTAAGGCGATTTGGCAGTAACTGTTTACATCAGTGCGAGGTTTTCCATGTTTATATATAGGAACGATAATGGAATGTTTCCATAACTGAGGTATTTTACCATCATTCCAACATTTTTGAAAAAATAAATGGAAGAACTGCACAGCGTTTGCTGGTAGGTGGCGCAGCATTTCATTCGAAATGCCATCTAGGCCGACTGAAGTTTTCTTGCTACCTGAACTTCTTGTAGTGTTTATAGGAGCGTTTAGGTAGTGGTTATTCCCAGGGTCTTTACTACTACTTATATAATGCTTATCCTCTTGTTCCCGATATGATTTTTTTTTTTCTATCAAACTATTCATGCTGCTGTTGTTTTTGCAAAACATGTCAACAAAAGCTTCAGCTTTATCAGAATTTGAAGGGAAATTAGATGTACCGAGTTGGATAGAGTATTGTGGAAGTTAAATTCCATTTTCATTGTTTTTATTTTTGTCCATACTTTTTGCAAGTCTTTGAAATTAGATACCTCATGTTTGCAAAAAGATGACCAGTATTGTCGCTTTGCCTGTGCTATAATTCTATTCAATTTATTTTTGCTTTCTTTTTCTCAAGACGATTTTCAGCCCACTTATTTCATTTGTATGCTTTTAACTTTAACTTTTTCTCCTTTTTTGCCTCCTCACAAGCTTCATTCCACCAGACATTGCCCAAATGCTTTTTAGAACCCATAGATTTTATCCTTGGACTTGACTGATTTGCGGCAGACAGCAAAGCGTTTTGAAAGAGATAATATAGCTTGTCAACATCTTGGGTGGTAACGTCATCAAAGTTTATTTGAAACGTTTCTTAATAATTCTGAAAAGGTATTCCAGTTGGCGAGCTTATTGTTAAATTTTGGAACTTTTTCTCTAGTCTGATCAGTTGGTTCAGATCTTGCGCTTTCAAAATTGATAATTATAGGTATGTGATCGTTGTCAATGTGTCATCAAGGGTATTCCAAATCACATATAGTTGCTAGACCTGGAGAGACTAACGTCAGATCTATAGCGCTTGGTTTGTGTTTAGGATTGTCGGGGATGCGCGTTATTCTGCCGTCATTCAACAGATAAAGAGATGAGTCCACCAGGTTCTCAATGAATCGGTTATTTGTATCTAATTGGCAGTCATTTTCCCAAAACGGAGAATGAGCATTAAACTCTCCAGTGATTAGAAATTTGCTGTTTTGATCTGTCCGCAAGATACGAAGCCATTCGGTGTTTGCATCACTGGCCCTTGTGGCAGATAAACTGACACAATCGTTAGTGTGTCTGAGCCAACCTGGACTTCAACAGCGCAAGAATGTGACCCTGGGATGTCTGGTGGAACAGGACTAATATACGGGGTGTACTTTACGCCTTCTTCAATATAAATGGTTACACTGGCTTTCTCGTTGGTATCCACCTTTTGGATGACTGGAGGATAGTAATAATGACAAAGCTTGGGCAATTTATCTTTTCGTACATTCAGTGATTGCAAGGCCAACACGTTATATTTTTCATGTACGAGATGTTGAACTAACTGGTCATGGCTAGTTGAGATGGATCTACTGTTCCATTGGAACACTTTAAAGCCTTTGTCCAAAGACATGGGTCCCCAGAGAGAAATATAAATGAGACAAAAGATAATCGAAATAAAAGAAAATTACTAAGTTCAAAGTGATAGTGTGATAATACAAAATTACACTAGGCTAATTTTCCACGTGTAGTGATCTTATGTATGATTGAAGGAAAATGTTCGATACAGCTGGTTGTAAGTCTTTACAGTAAAAACACAAGTGGCGGTTGAACTGTCAAAATGCTGAGTGCTGGAGTTTCACAAAATGTGTCCAGTGAGTGATTTTACCAGTCATGCAGTGGACTGTACATGTTCATCCACGGTCCGAAGGTGTGACGCGGATCTGATGTGAAGGACTGGTCGGCCCTGGTGGGTGTCGAGCGACCTTCCGTGGTCTCTGCCAGAAGACGTCCCTGATATGTCGCC
>JADBJO010023946.1:15000-20000 GCA_016801955.1 Conus betulinus | reverse complement strand
GAAGGCAGATCTATTTGTATTGCATGCTCCTAGGCCTTTCGTCCGCTGGATCGGACTCATCAGGGAGACACGCTGTGTGTCTGTGCTCCTGGCGTCAAAATACAGACACCACAGTCCGTAATTACTGTGGTGTTCTCATCACCAAATATCAGATCAACATCAAATGCTGGCTCAAATTACGGTAGGCCTATTAAAAAAAAAAAAAAAAAAAAAAAAAAGGCTTACATGGATTGTATAGTGTTTGTGCAAAATCCCAATTGTTGTGTGTGGCCATGGGAGTAAACGAGTGTGTCATGGCGTGTCATAGTGTGTCATGGTGTGTCATAGTGTGTCATGATGAGTCAGCTATGACAGATATTGTTGTTGTACCACTGTCCGTCCATGAAGATGCATATCCTTAACAGGATTCGTCATTTTGTGCTGTGTCGTGAAATGAAACCGTCATGACATGTCATGCCTGACCAGAACAGATCGCACACCGTGCACACGAAACACGAGACAGACTCTGAAAGAGGGGTCTGGAAGGAAAGGGTAAAACGTGGCGCGCGTGCGTACACACACACACACACAACACACACACACCCACACACACACACACACACACACACACACAGAGACTCTCTCTCTCTCTCTCTCTCTCATACATTCATACCTTCCACCCACCTATCCCCGCTACCAGCAGCCGTGGTGGTAGTGGACATGCAGTGTGCCACACACACACACACACACACACACACACAGAGGAGGAGAGAGGAGGGGAGAGGGGGAGGGAGAGAGGGGGGAGAGAGGGAGGAGAGAGAGAGGAAGAGGATCGGACGGAGAGGGAGGGAGTGACTGAGGAGAGAGGAGAGGACGGATGAAGATGAGGGAGAGGAGCGAGAGTAGGACCGTGAGAGAGAGACAGACAGACCGAGAGAGAGAGCAGACGACTTCCCCCCTCCCCACCCGAGGACAGAGACACAAAACACGACACAGAGACAGAAGACACAGAGACAGACACAGAACACAGCACAGCCAGACCAAGAGTATATGAATACGACTGCAAATGCGAATAATTCATGCAGATTAAGGCCATAAACCATACTGTAAAGGGTTACCACTCGTAATAAACGAAACAGGAGCAAATATTCTTATTAAAGAAATTTAAATGGAGAGCATTTACATACACACCATGCAAAAAAAATTAGTGTACGTAATCATTTTACTGTTTTGTAAATGTATTAAGCAAGACACGAAGACGATATTTTCAAGTGTTGTTGTTAACAGTAGGTTGGCTCTGAACCTACAAGTTCCAGAATAATACTTCGGCTTTTATGAATTCTACTCGGAGGTCATTGAAAGCTGGACAAGCAAAAAGCAACAACAACAACAACAACAACAAAAAACTACAAAAGCATTTCATCTTCCTTTGCCAGACTACATAACATAATTTCATTTTCATGTAAGGCATTCTGTCTAAACCGACGACAAGCAATGTCAGAGACACCAAGTCTGAACTCACTTAATGTGCTCTTAATATTACCTATCCATAGCCATTTAAACTGATATTTCAAGTCATATGTGTTGCTTTAAACAAACAGTTCTATAGCCTACTGCGCAAATCTGTTACTGATGTGGATATGATTATGCCAGTCCTGCCGTGTGCAATCATCTTCCTCATTATTTACCGCATCGCCAGTCTCGCTCACCCTCTTGCCAAGTCTCTTTGTTTAAATAACTTTTATTTCAATAAAAACAAATGAACAGAATACATTCATAATTGACAGGACAAATGAGCAACAACAAGCCCTAGGCTTTATACTGTGCTCAAATAGGACATTACAATATATTGGCGGTTAAATACATTCACAATATACTAAGCATTTCACTTCGTGCTTGGGATTTTTTTTTAAGGAAACATTGAAAAGAAAAAACAAACACAAACACACACAACACACAAACAAAAACAAAAAAAAAAAAAAAAAAAAAAAAAAAAAAAAAGAAAGAAAAAAGAAAGGCCGAAAAAAAGAAACACAGTAGCAGAAAAATGAAATTAATTACATGGAAAATGGGAAGAAGGGAGAGAGAGAACACAGCAATCACGTCATCAACAAGAATATGTGAACCCTTTACAAACACGAAAGAAACTTACACAATAACGTAAAGTAGTTTAGGGTAGAAAGATAGAAAACCATCGTTTCCATAAGTATTGTGTTGAAGTATAATAGTTCAATTTGATTAACTTTTTTTCGTTTTTTTTCCCTCTTTTTTCTTTTCCCCTTTTCATTTTTTTTCCATTTCCTGTTATTGTTTTTTTCTTCCCATTGGAAGACACTATGACATCGATCACTTCTTAAGCAGAAAAAAGATTTACTAATTTCAGCGATGACGTTGGCTCTAAACAGTAAGTAAATGAAACTATCTATCCAGTACACTACGTCTTGGGCCAATCGACTTGTCAGTCAGCCTCTTATTTCAGGAGGAAAGAAAGAAATGGATCATAGTGAATAAAATAAGAGAGCCAAACTATAAAGTTACAGAAAGTAAAATATGAAAAAGGCAAAAAAAAACAATTTTTTTTAATGAGAAAGTCTGGGCTGAAATCGGTTCGATTCGGAGATAAAACTCGTGTGTACTTTTCCAAATATGAATGAATTCACATCAGGATGAAGATCACGGCTACCTTCTATAAAAAAACGTAATTGGGTATAATTCTGTGGAAGAGTCAAAATTGTGTTTTCACGAACTATATCGAATAAGGGACAGAATAACAAATAGTGTTCTGCTGTTTTCTCTTCCATTGCCACAGCTACAAGAAGGATTATTATCCAGATGTCGGTTTAACCATATCGTTCTTTAGATCGCTCATACCTAAACGGAGCCGGCAGTGAATTACTTGTTCTCTTCTTTTACCAAAATAGTAGTAAGGTAGAACCATAGCGTCATCAAATAGACAGATATTGTTTCAGTTGACTCAAGGGATAGGTGCTAGTTTTTAATGTAGTCAGGTAGTGCATTCCATAATTGAGTTTGCGGATGGGATGGGAACGAACGATTTTTTTTTTTTTATATAACTCTGTCTTACATTTCATTACTGTGCGTTCTAGAGGCCTTCGCCTGTGGTGAGGGTTTCTGTTCCGAGACTAGAGAAGGAATAAGATAAGAGCCAAGTCTCTTTGTCTCTACGGGGAATACTGTGGATGATGATTTTTATTATTCATCATCACTTTTGGACCTGGCTACTAACTCGTCCACTTTCCTGACCACGGATTCCAGCCTAGCAGTGATCCTGGTGCTTTGTTTCCTAAGCCTGTCATTGTCTTGTTTTAATGCAGACATTTCCTGCTTTACTCCAGTCATTGCATCATAGAGATTTATAGCTCACATCTCTTTCACTCACTCAGTTTAATTCTATTTACAGATTAATCACGTCATTCAAAATGGTCGCATCCGAGAGAGAGAGAGAGAGAGAGAGAGAGAGACGAGGGGGCCCTACTAGGGGGAGAGAGAGGGGGGGAGGGAAGAGCGGAGGGAGGGAGAATTCAGGCCGATTTTTGCAGAAAGCCGAGACATGCCCAGCACAAGGAGACAGCAGACTGGGAAAGGGGGGTTAGGAGGGTAAGGGAAAGCGAGATATTAGAAACAAGAGACATGCACAGGCAGACAGGACAGAATGCAGACTGAGACAGACAGACTGAGAAAGAGTTTTTTAAGCGAGATTATAAAATGCACTCGAATGGCCTATTTTGCAGGTTGCCCCTCTCCAATACATAAAACAGGGAAAAAAGAAAGACCGAGAAGGGGGGAAAAGTCGAGAGTTATTAAAAAAAAAACTCTGAAAACACAAAAAACATGGGAGAAAACGAAGACACGGCAAACCAACATTTGATTACGGCTCAGCTTGATACAGTAAGGTATACCCGAGAAGGAGGAGACGAGGGGAGAGAGAGAGAGAGAGAGAGAGAGGAGAGAGAGAGAGAGAGGAGAGAGAAGAGAGTTATTAGCATATACACGCTTCGAATGGGGTTCTTTTTACATTACTATTGTCAATACAGGCTGTGTTGTGGTAGAGTAAGATGGCGGAGACCGGGCGAGGAGGGCATTGATGTTGGAGACGACATGAGATGGAAATATCAAATTCGTTACTGAAGATATTCAACACAAAAGTGGGAAAAGACGGGGAAACACTCAAACACACAACACACACACACACACACACCGAGAGGTGAATGAAGGGGAGAGGATATGGAGACGGAAGGAGGGGGGGTGGGGGGGCGGGGGCAGGGGCGGAGGGCAAGAGAAGACGAAGAGAAAAGTCCGGGGAAGAGATAATGGAGTTTGCACGGCCGGGAAACGGGTTCGCGGGTACACGCTCCACTTCCTTTCTGATCAAAGAAGGAGCCGACGGTGTGACCTTTCTGATCCACGTCACGCTTCCCTGCCTCGCTTCACAAACAGGTGCGATGGGAAGACTAAACCAAGTCAGCTGAGACCTTGCGCACTGCTACCCGCCTCTTTCTGGTTGTCTGTTTCACTTTTCAGTCACCGGGTCGGTGTGCTGCCCGTCTCTTTACCTCCCTTTCTGGTTGTCTGTTTCACTGTTCAGTCCCCGGGTCGGTCTGCTGCCCGTCTCGTTACCTCCCTTTCTGCCTGCGTCCGGCTGCACGTCAGTTTGTCTTCCTGTCATCTTGTCGCTACTCCCCCACCCACCCCACCCTCACCCCACCCCGCTCCACTCTTCCCAGTCTGTATTTTCCTGTCATCCTTTCGTCCCCCAACTACTCCAACTCCTCCCAGTCTGGTTTTTTTTTTTCTGTCTGTCTGTCTGTCTCTCTCTGTCTGTCTCTCTCTGTCTCTCTGACTCTGTCTGTCTGTCGGTCGTCTGTCTCTCTCTCTCTCTCTCTCTCATGTCTTTTTTGCATGCTGCTACATTTATTACCTTAATATTACTTTGCATTGTTGACCCTACTCGGCGCGGGGACAGGATGTAAAAAAGCACACCAGCGCTTATCCTCGTAAAT
>JADBJO010023946.1:0-5000 GCA_016801955.1 Conus betulinus | reverse complement strand
TTCAGGTAAGAAAGAGGACCAGAACCCTGAAGGCAATGGCAGAGGCAGCCGAAAAAGAGTTCCAGCTGGATCTGGTCGAGGAGAAACAAAAGTCAACTTCATAAGGCTCAAATTTTCCCACTTAGAACAGGTGTCCGTTAGAAATGGGGGAAAGACATCATCTATAAAGTTTGCCGGCTCGAATCCCGGCAGCGCAAGGCGGAGGAGGGGGAAAAGGGGGGGGGGGGGAAAGGGGGGGGGGTGGGGGGGGGGGGGGGGGGGGGGGGCGATTGGCATTAGCACTAGACGAATAACGTCAAAAGCCTATCACCCTCAAGGATGAAGGCAACACCATAGTAACAAACACACAGGTCTATATAAGACAGAACACCCTTAAATGCTCTAACCATAATTAAATTTTATTCGGGCCCATCACAGTGCCATTGTTGTAGTTCTGTCCTCCATGTGTTTGTCTCTGTTTGGACAGCATCATTTCCAGGCAAACCTAAACAATACGAGTTTTCAAACAAGTATGATTTCCACCTTTCCTGTCTGGGGACCTTCAGAAAAAAAAAAGCAAAAGCAATAAAAAAGGGGGGGGGGGGGGGGGGGGGGGGGGGGGGGGGGGGGTGGGGGGGGGGGGTGGGGGGGGGGGGGGAGGGGGTAGCAAAACAACAAGCAGGAAAATTCCTGTTTCACAGAATCAGCAAATAATTAGAGGAGATATGCAACAGGTCGGTGTCTGCAGGCAATGAAACTCTTCCTTCTCTCTCTCTCTCTCTCTCGCTCTCTCCTCTCTCCCTCTCTCTTCTCTCTCTCCTCTCTCTCTCTGTGTGTGTCTGTCTGTCTGTCCTCTCTTTTTCTCTCTGACTCTGTTTCTCTCTCTGTCAGTCTGTCTCTTTCTCTCTGACTGTCTGCTTCTCTCCTCTCTCTCTCTCTCTCTCTCTCCTCTCTCTCTCTCTCTCACACACCCAACACACACACCACACACCACACACACACACACACCACCACACACACGCACACACACACATTCTGTCTCTCTCCGTCCCCCTACCCTCCCTCTCCTGTGATCTCACCCAGCGGGTAGCACTGTCAGCTGATGTCGAGGCTCTATTAGGGTTGGCAGAGATTCCGTTCCACTGCACACATTCCTCTACCTATCATACCACAGGACTGTTAAAAAGTTTGCTTTGAAAAGAAAAAGTAAAACACGGATACGTGGTGGGTCTAGAGTGCAGGTCTCTACCCAACAGGTGCGAGTACATTTTTTTTTTGTGGTATATTGAACTCTACGTTTCGATAGACAGACAAACAACGTGGCAGCTCCTTGCCCCCAGCCCCCTGGGCCGCATCCCCCCTCCCCCCTCCCCCCCCCCCCCCCCCCTCCCCCTTCTCCTTTCCGCTCCCCTTCCCTGTCTTCATCTCCCCCTCTCCCCTCCCACCACTCTCTCTCTCCCCCGTGACGCTCTCTCTCTCAATAATTCCATCATAATTCCAGTCAGAAGAACTGAAACAAATATCACACACATGCGCGCAAAATCCCGCACTCATTTCACACACCACACACACACACACACAACACAACACCACACACACACACCCCACACACACACATACATACGCGCGCGCGCGCGCGCGCGCGTGCATGCGCATGCACGCACGCACGGCACGCGCGCGCGCATGCACACACAACACGCACCCGCAAGCACGCACAATGAAATGCAATGGCCTGTATTTTAGATCATCAGTTACTTACAGAGATATTTTCCTCTCCCGACCTGCAAAAAGCCACCGCCATGTAGAGCTCAGTAATTATAATAAGTATATGGCAATAATCTGACAACTCCGCCACCAACACCGACGACACCATAACATCAAAACGCGATGACCTGATTTTCCCTCCTAGATGTCTTCCATTCGTCTGCAAGGAATGCACATGCACACATTTCAGGTTCTCTGCGAGGTGTAACGGCACACACACTATCTGTATGCTGTGAATCCACAAAACAGACCAAATGTGTGTTTTGATTTTACAAACAGTTCATCTGTACGCTGTGAATCATACCATCTTTATGCCGGCGAATGTCTAACAGACTATTCGTATTCTGTGACACACAACAGACCATATGTAGGCCCTATGTGATACTAAATCCAAAGACAATCTGTATACTGTGAAAAGTAACAAGAAACTATCTGTATGCTGTGAATCCACAAACCAACTGTTTGTGTTGTAAATGTACCAAGAATATATCTGAATGCAATGAATCTACAAAGATCTACACGTATAATGTGAATCTACTAAAATATCATTTGTATGCTGTGAACCTAAAAGCAGACTATCTGTACGTTGTGAATGCACAAGCAAAATCAATCTGTAATGTCTGTGAACCTAAAAGCAGACTATCTGTACGTTTTTGAATGCGCAAGCAAAGCATCTGTATGCAGTGAATCCACAATGACTTGCATGTTCTGAATCAATACAACAGCCCATTTTATGCTCGGTAGGTATCTACAAACGATCACTTGTATGCCGTGAATCTGCAATTATTTGTAAACTATGAATCCACAAACAACCATCTGTATGCTGTGAATCTCCAACCATCCGTATGCCCTGAATCTGAAAATAATCATATGTATTCTGTCAATCTATAGATCCTCCGTGCTGCATGAATCTATAAGTAGATCATTTGCATAGTGTTCCAATCTGCAAACATAGTATCCCCGTGCTGTTAGTATTCAGACCTATCTGTACGCCACAACAGTTAGTCTGTATGTCAAACAACGAAAAGACCATCTGCGTGACCGTGACTCTACAAACTGTCTGTATCTATGATTCTACAGACCATAATGTATACCGTGACTCTACAGACCTTCTGTATGCAGTGACTCTACGATCAGACATATCTGTGTGCCCGTGACGCTACAAACCATTAGTTTTAACTGCTGCACACACAAAAGACAAACGATGGAGTCAGGTGCACTTTTAGTAGTCACGGTTACACACCTGGTATCTTTTTGACGACCAGCATCTACGGTTGATTACAGGCGTTGTGTCTGCATCCCCTCCCTCCCTCCCTCTCCTTCTCCTCTGCTCCCTTTTTTTTTTTTTTTTCTCCCCTTCTTTTTTCTTCTCTCTCACTCTCGCTCTCCCCTCCCTCTCAGCTCTCTAACTCTCTAACCCCTCATCTCCCTCTATCTCTCCCTGTCTCACATTTCCTCTCTCTTTACCTCCCTCTCTCTCCCTGACTATACCTGCCCCCCACTCTCTTTACTTATACCCCCCCCCCCCCCCCCCCTCCGCCTCTCTCCCTTTGCCTGCATGCTCCCCTACCCCCCCCCCCCCCCCTTCTCTGTCATCACTTCTTGTCCACTTCATCATCGACTCGCTCTGAATGCTAATACAGAAGGTGATGTACTGAAATAGCTCCTTGGCAGGGGAACAAACCCTGTCGCCACTTCTAGGAACGGGTCCGGGTCCTCGGTTACTACGGGTGGTGGCACAGCCATACGTTTTACCTAACGTTGCTCAGCTCCTCAGCGTGTTGTCAAACGGATCATTGCAATGCAACGCAGACAGAGGGAACGAGGGCGTGTTCATTTGGTTATCTCCATCGAGACGATTTGTTTGCCCACAGTGCCCGGCTTGTGTGCTATTTTGTGGGCCGGCCTGGCGTAGTTGTGTCCGCGTCCTCTAACCCCCACCCCCACCCCCAGTCCTGCTGTCTGTCCTGCTTCCTTTCCCTCCCCTCCCCCCCCCCCCACCCCCCCACTCCCTGCCACACCCTCAAGCGGCGCCACCATAAACCAACTTAGCCCCCCCTAGCCATCTCTCTCTCCTCCTCTCTACTCTCAACTCTCCTCCGTCTCCGTCACTCTCTCTCGCTCCTTTCCCTGCCTCCTCCTCCTCCTCCTCTCCTCCTTCTCATCTTCTTCCTTCTCACTCCCTTCACACTATCTCGTTATAATCATCCCGATTTCTTTCCCTTTTTCTTTTCTTTCTTCTCTAACACCTCCTTTTGCCTCTTTCTTCCTCCTTCTTCAGCGTCAATCGTCTCTTCTCGTCTCTTCCGTCATCGTCCATCTCTCCTTCTCTCTCTCTCCCTCCGCTCTCTCCACCCTCCTTTCCTCTCCTCTCTCCTCCTGCTCCTCCTCTTGATTTTCTAGAGCAGGAAGGTGACGCAGTGGAAAAAGTCTTGGCAACAAGATGCAAGTTCACAGATTGCCACTGACATCTCTCACTAATTTAGCAGCCATGGTAGGAGCCCGACATGATAATTCTGTTGGTCGGTGGGTGGGACGACAAACAGACCATCTGTATGCTGAGAAATGTACCATGAGACCCGTCTGTATGCCGTGAATGTATAACCGACCATCCTGTATTTTGTGAGTGTGTACAAACAGACCGTCTTGTTATGTTGTGAATGTATAACAGACCATCTGTATGCTGTGAATGTACAAAACACACAATGCTGTGATTGCTGTGAATGTACAAAACACGCCATTCTGTATGCCATGACTCTACAACACAGACCATCTGTATCCCGTACTCTACAGACTCTCTCGCATACCATGATTATAGAAACGAACGGTGAGCCGTGACGCCAACAAACCATAAATTGTTTAACTGCTGCTGCACACAGTGGGGGTGAGGGGGCACAAAAAGCAAAGGAATGGAGTCAGGTGCACTTGCTTAGTCAGGTTAATCACCTGGTATCTCTCTTTTGAAGACAGCACCGATTACAGGCGTTGTGGCCTACTCCCCGTCCCTCCAGTCCCTCTCTTCTCTTCTTTCTCTTCTTCTTTTTGTTCTCTCTCCTCCTTCTTAAGCTGTAACTCAACGCACGTGCGCGCAGCACCTGCAACATACACCGACACGCAGCGCGCAAACACATCCACACACGTTCTGTGTAGATAGATAGAGTAGAGGTGTGCGTGTGTGTGTGGTGTGTTGTGTGTGTGGGTGTGTTCGTGTGTGTGTGTATCTCCTTCCTCCCCCCAACATCGTCTTCCCTCTCTCC
>JADBJO010023945.1:0-25821 GCA_016801955.1 Conus betulinus | reverse complement strand
GACACGACACAGACAAAGAAGAAGAAGAAAGAAGAAGAGGAAGAGAGAAGAAGAAGAAGCAGAAGAAGAAAGAAAGACCTGCGTAATACATCGTTTTTTTCTCTTTTTTTTTCACTTCATTGAACGGTTCTTCAGATACATTATTTCAACATCAGTATCAACCAAGATTTGGTCTAGTTTGTTTCGGTAAGCCATCACATGAAAACGGAGCTCTTTCGCTTTACGTCGTTTCTCCAGGACTATGTTCAAAGTGTAGAGGAATGGGTTGAGAGCAGAATTGAATGGCAACACAAAAATGGCCATCCCGACGTTGATCTCCCCTGGAATGGCGAATACCAGTGGCAGCCAGGACTCCAGACAGACCAATAGGGAAACCAGCACAGGAAATCGGACACGGCAACAAATAGAAGATGCCTAGCAGCGGCTGCCTCCTTGGACTGTGCAGTTTCTGTGATTCCTTCTGTGCTCTTTGTCAGCTGTTTAGACATAGAATTACCCCTCACCGACCTGTAGATAAGAAAAACTGACCCATCCCAATCATGAGGAAGAGGATTAGGTTGCAGACAATCATGATACTGAATGAGTAAAGGTGACCAGGAAAATTCCGCTCTGGTGACAGGTAGTGGAATGCAAATACCTGTCTGGTGGTAAAACTCCCAGTGTGATGTTACAGGGAGCAGAGGCACCGTTGCCAGCGTAAACCCCAGTCCCCATATGATGGCACAGGCCATGTGAGCGGATCTGACTCCAAACCTGATATGACTGAAAGGAAAACGGAGCACAAGAATCGATCCATTGTGATTAAGCAGATTAACAATGCTGATACTTCAGATGAAAGCAAGGATAAGAAGCCTGCAATGTTACAAGCTGCACTCTTTTTCCAGTTTGTTTCATTCCATATGTAAGTACCAGCATAAATCTGATCTGCTATCCCGATAAAGACTAAATAGCTTCCCATCAAAAAGTCAGATGTACACAGTTGAAGAACAAATATTGCAAAACCAGTCTTGGAGCTTTCCGACAAATAAAAGAGTCGATAGACAAAGCCACCAACGTTTCCCAGAATTGCGAGCACCGCAAAAACTACAAGTACACAACGATAGGCCGTAGATTTTAACAAGTTATCACATGATGATATTTCATCAGAAGGAGCCACACACTCGCCTCGGAAATTGTCTGGTAACACAACAGAAACAACACAATTTAAAGTTATCTGCAGAAATATACATTAGGTTCGTCATCTGCTTCATGAAGGTTGGAGTAAAATCAACTATAGGACAAACCCTGCAAACTGAAATTCCTTATATTGTGAAACACGCCTTTTCCCAACAGTACTTTTATTTTATTCCAAGACAAATCAAGAATGTGTAAGTTCGGCATAAAAGCTGACAATGTGCTCATGTTCAGAGAATGTGCTTGAACATGGGACATGTTGAAGACCACCAGAGATGATTGTGTATACCAATTATGGAAATAAATAACACCAGTCATAGGATTACCTGCCAGATCCAATCTTCGAAGTTGAGGCATTCCAGCAAAGTGGCTGAAGTTGATAGAAAGAATGAGATTGTTGCTAAGATCCATACTGTGAATATTTGGTAATACGACTTCTGTTAAGTTCATTAATCCACATGCCTCAACCCCCAAGTGAATCAGCAAAATGTTATGAAATGGCGTCATTTAAATGCATTCCACTACCCGAGGCTTCAAGGTAGCGAAGCTGAGGGAAAGATCTGGTGTGAAAAGTGTTGTTGCAGGAGAAGGCAAAACCATAGCAGACACATGATGCAGGACAAGTGTTGTGACACATCAGTTCATCATCATGCAGTGGGCATTGTGGCAGACCATCACACACAGGTGATTCACGTGCACACAGATTGTTTTGCGAGTGTCACGACATCGAAAAAAAACCTGGGCACGTCTCGTAATTCTCACAGCCAGCTTCATCCTCATGACCCGGACAGTCAATCATGTCATTACATCTGACATAGACAGGGAGACAATAACCATCATCATAACACTGAAAATGAGTATCTGGGCATTTCATGACGTTGTTTGGGATTGGGTTAACAGTGAAACCTCCAGGTCTGTCAAAGTTGATCACAGCGGGTGGATTGATTTCATTAAATACATACCCTAAGGGGTCACAAGACTGCTCGTCGTAGTGTGAGATGCAGTTGTAAAACCCATCACATTTTTTCTTCATATCTACGCACTAAACAAAGTATTGGAAAAAAATATTCTTAAAATTCATCTTTAACGAAGAGAGAACGTACACGAGATATAACACACAAAGGTTTTATGCGTAACTTAAAATGAATATCATTCAATTATAATTTGATAAAATATCTGCAAAAATCGGGTTCCTTACACGGATTCAAAGCTTCCAATTCCGAAAAAGTAATTTACTGGATGATATAAATACAGTTAGGACGTTGGTGTTTTTATGTTCAGTAAATTGACCCCTATGACAGAACTGCTCCCTGGTAAGACAACGTTATTTCTCCCTTCAGTGACCGGTAGAGGACAGATGCTGCATCCTTGATACACTCTGGTGAAAACAGGAACCAGGTGCTGTAACTATCTTGTGTCCAGCTCGAGTTGTACATGTTTTAATGACTGAGATCTTTCTACATGAGGTGTCACATTAAATGTGGACTTTTCAGATAAAGAGTCTGGAAAGCCTCACGCTGACAGTAAAGCTGATTGCCCTTGGTACCTGTTCTTCGTGGCATTTATGTGTTTTTGAATAAGTGTTGCTACGATGCGGAAGGCCAAAACGGGATCTAGACCTAAATGGCAGTCTTTTCAGTGTTAATTTGCTGAAATACACTTTTCTACCAGCTGCTGTCGCGAAGTGGCCAGCATCGCAGAACCCCAGCAATGAGGTCGTGGCTTCGGTTCCCATCAGAGTCATGTGGGATTTTTATGCTCCGACCGGCTCCCACCCAGAGTTGAGTTTGCTACGGTCTGAGGTAGGAAGACTGGAACCACACAGTCGAGTTTCTTCACATTAAGAATGCGTCTCTGCGAGTGCTGCTCGAATTTCCTGACCAACACTGCAGCAGTCTGTATCTCTCGGGCTTTAGAGTCTTAGACCGGAATGAAATCCGTAGCATATCTTCATCATCTTCACGGTCACCGATCAGCATTACAAAAAAAAAAAAAAAAAAAAAAATCAGGGTTGCCCTTTATGCCCTGGTCTCGTGGTGACCTCAGTTCTGATGTCCTCTCGACGTCTGCGGCCTCGGTTTGATTCCGTCAGGACAATCGGTATCAGCAAGTCCATGGGTGCTGTCGTTGGATGAACGTAGTGGCGCCCTCTGGAAAGAGAGCTCACCCACGCCGGCACCCTAACTAAGCAATTATTGTTGTCAGTAGGGGGCTTAGTAGGTGGTGTCCTGCGTATATTGGATCAGAACAGGCGCCACTCAACACCACCGAAGTGACTCGGCAGCAGTGCAATGTTTCATCCAGTGGGTTGTCTCTTGACCACTTGACATTGACTGGCTGCAGCGGGGCTGACCGGGCTGTGGCTGCGGAATGGGGTGTTAGAATGAGCGGCGTGGAAGCACTGCCCCTAAAGTGGCACAGAAGATGGGGCAGTAACAAAAAAGAGGAAAGGAAAGGAAAAAAAGAAAAAAAAAAAAAGTACACTCTTCTTGGTAATAACAACACTTCAAGTATTCAAAGAGCACAGGTGTCCCAATAAAGACCATTAAAAAGAAGCCTGGTTTGTCCAAAATAGCTAATATCTAATAGCTATGTTTTAATAAATTGGGAAGCATGCGTATTTCAGGTGAAATGCCATAAGTCTTGTTGGGCAAATTAATGAAGTGTAACAGCCACTCTCTCTCTCTCTCTCTCTCTCTCTCTCTCTCTCTCTCTCTCTCTCTCTCTCTCTCTCTCTCTCTTTAATATTTCATTATCAGTATTAAACTCAATTAATTAATCATTTTTTTCAGGAATTCTGTCTCCCCCCCTTCCCCCCCCCCCCCCCCTCTCAAGTTCCCCCAACCACCGCCCCCTTCTCCATCTATATGTCTATCTCGGTACACCCTTATGTTCATATATCTCCTTGTCGTGTCAGTTTCTCTTCATTTGACAGCACAAAACCATCTTTTGCCGTGACTGGTGTGGAACGGCCCCTGGAATCACCAATGGTTTTAAGAACAGTTTGGTAAGTCACCCACACATGATCAAAAGCAGCAATATATTCACCCATGATTTTCAGCAATATATTCACCCACACATGATCAAAAGCAGCAATATATTCAGCCATTTTAATATCACCATGCAATGGGAAGAAACTCGAGGGAGAGCTTGACTGCAGATGCTCTTCAGAGGGAAAAAAAAACTCAGGACAAGTGTTTCGGCGCTGAACTCCTGACACTCTAAGGGGGCAATGCTGCATCCAGGTCATGTCTCCCAGATGTGCTTCTACTGCTGACTTTTTTTCTTTTGGCGCTGCCGGGATTCAAACTCGCAATTTTTGGGTGGATGGGCGTCTCAGGGCGAGCCTTGTCTTACCCCACAGGACACTTGTTCTAAGTTGGGAAATTTAGCCTTATGAAGCTCACATTAGCTCCTCCTCGTCCAGATCCAGCTGGAACTCTTTTTGGCTGCCTCTGCCATTGCCTTCATGGTTCTGGTCCTCTTCTGACCTGAAATTCCAATCTGTTTCACGAAGTCATAGGCTGATGAGCTACAAATCCCATCGCTTTAACTTCTATGGTGAAGACCCGGGCCTGGAAGCCGGATTCTCTCAAGCTTCTCGCTGGACTGGCATACTACTCACTCTTGCAGAGGTGCGCTCGCTCCATCCTGCTTTCGTTGGGCACAATGAGTTCGATCAGAAACATTGTTTAAAACATTTCTATTAACTTCTTACATTTTTTTAATGCAGGAAAAGGAAAAAAAATTCTCCCCATCTACTCTCCTGCGTACAAATGTTCATCCGCTCCCTCCCACCCCAATACCCCCCCCCCCCCCCCCCCCCCATATGGCTGTTGACAATATGTTGAAGAAACATTGCTTAAACACGTAAGTATCCTTTTGCACTGTGACAATTAGGTATACAATACGGTATCAAACAATAATGTATGCATATTACAATTATATCGAAGTGTATGCCCAGCAATTGCCCCCAGGCTGCAGAGAAGTTGATTATGCCACTCAAGATAGGAGATAAATGATCTATATATCAGCCACTAGATATGTAAGTTTATATACGCTTTATGTTTTTCATTTTGGTATAGAGACTCTAATATTTTCAGACAACCTGTTACGTGTAGAAGGATGCCTTTAAGTTACTAACGGCTATATCGGCTAATAATGTTTTTTTCTTCTTTATGGAATATCTCAGAAAGTACTTGGCCGAACTTTCTGAAAATTTGTAGGTTTGTCCATTATGGGTTTTAGTTTACCGTTGTAACCGTTACTAACGGCTGTAACGGCCCATAATAGTTTTTTTTTTTTTGTGGAATGTCTCAGAAAGTACTTGGCCGATCTTTCTGAAAATTTGTAGGTATGTTCATTATGGGCCATGGATCATGCCCGACGTTTAATTTACCGTTATGGCTGTTACAAACGGCTATGACGACTCATAACGGTTTTTGTTCTTTTTATGGAATATCTCAGAAAAATAAGTGGCCGATCTGTCTGAAAATTTGTAGGTATGTTCATTATGGGTCACAGAGATGCCCGATGTTTTAGTTTACCGTTATATCCCTTACTAACGGCCCATAACGGTTTTCTTCTTGATGGAAAATCTCAGAAAGTTCTTGGCCGATCTTTCTGAAAATTTGTAAGTATGTTCATTATAGGTCGCAGATGATGGCCGATGTTTACCAGAATAGCCATTACTAACGGTTACACCAGCCCAAGGCGTATTCAGGATAAACTGGGAGTACGTTTATATGCTTCGCATCTTGTTTCAGATACGTTTGTCATTGTTTGCATAGCACCGTGTTTATTTTTATCTATTCAATCCAGAGAGAGAGAGAGAGAGAGAGAGAGAGAGAGAGAGAGAGAGAGAGAGAGAGACGTTAAGAATGTAGCAGCTTCATTTAATTGATCAGATATCATAACGTCTGCCACATACGACTTTGTCGACTGTATATTTGTTTGTGTTCCCTGATCTGAAGACGTCTAGGCAATCAAAAAACTTGTTTACGTACTGCAAGGTTTTTTTTTTTTTTTTTTTTTTTTTTCAGATCAAGCTTCAAGCTTGTGGTCACAGTGTTTGGTCGTGGTCTAATGAATACTGTTTTAAGGACGGACTGCTGTTGTTGGGAATGTTGAAGACTAAATCTGGATGTAGCTGTGTATGGATCAGAACCAATAGCAAGGAGGTAATACTACGGACAGGGTATGGAGAAGAGGACATATCAGAATGGGGAGGAGAATAAAAGAGAGAAAAAAGTTAATATGCAGTTGTACGTCTTTCTTGCAGACAAATGTGTCGGAATCTGTGAGAACACACTGTAAGAAAACAAAAGAGGCTATCAGAAGCTTTGGAGCATGCACCTGTCTGTTTTTACAGTCCATCATGTCTTCCCTGCACGCTACATGCTCACAAAAATCTTCATCACGCCCGTCTGCACAATCCTGTCTAAAATCGCACACCAGAGTGTAAGGCACAAACTCTACAGATACATCACAGTAAAAGTACGGCAGTGTTTGTCCCTGGGACATGCTGCACGTTGCCCTGTACCATGTGTCAGTGTTCTCCAGTCCCCTGCACCGACTCTTCACATCACAGGCCAAAAGTTCCTGAGTCAGGTGCTGCATGGGACACATTTCCAGATGAGCATATGACTTGGTCGTGTTCTTGCTCAGGACAGGAAGCTTGACAGTTGTGTTAAAGTAATGGTGATCTGAAAAGGAAGGGACTTCACACACGAAGCCTCTTGCCCTACTGTCACAAAGACTTTTGTAAAATGATTGGTGATAAGTGTCTAATTGAATACATTCAGTACGTTCTGTTTTTACAATTTGCGGAAGAAACGAATCTTTCCAAATATAAAATTTTGGCATAAAAAAAGCAACCACACCACTCTCCCAGATTAAAGTGTCTGCATATCTGCAAATATTGTAGAACCAAAATATGTAATAACCAAACAAACCAAACAAACAACAACCATGACGGCAGCAAAACAAATGCAGAAGAAGTGCATCTTGTCAACTAACACACACACACACACACACACTCTCTCTCTCTCTCTCTCTCTCTCTCTCTCTCTCTCTCTCTCTCTCTCTCTCTCTCTCTCTCTCTCTCTCTCTCTCTCTCTCTCTCTCTCTCTCTCTCTCTCTCTCTCTCTCTCTCTCCATTCACAAACAGATACAGAACAAAACAAATAAACGAACAACCGCAAATCTACTGATTATATTTTTGTGAAAAATAGTTCTTTTTCGTTTGATATTTCGAAAATTCAACAAAAAATACAATTTCAAGGCCATGTCTCCAGACTGCCTGTATTAAAAAAAAAAAAACATAGTCCACAAGTATATAAACTACGTCGGCACAATGACGCTTAACATAGTTATGGAGGACAAAAAACAGGATCTAAACACATACATAAAATTAGGATAACTGAAACACAAATTCCAAAAGCATGCATTATTTGCAAAACGACTAATAAATAGGAAGAAGTAATAAATATAAGACGGATTAGACCAAAAGTCTTATTTTTGTATTTCTGCTTTTGAGCCCTTAGTGGCGAGATTACCACAGACACATTAATGGTATAATTCTGTTTGATACCGCCAAGGGAGGTCTGGAACAATCAGCTGTGTCCCTCTGATGAATCGGAATGGGCAAACGAAAGTCCCCTGAATAGTTCAGTTTTCAAGACAGTCTACGATGGCCCCCATATGCTGGTAGTGGAGACATTTTTGTTTATATCACAGTGCCCTCTTTTTGTTCCAGTTTTCTTTCGTTCACAACCCCATACACACCCACCTTTTCTTCTCTCTCTCTTTTATAATCTTTGATAATTAATTGTTGTAATCATGGGAAAATGTGTTATGTTGCCCTACTTTCCCCCACAAATGATTTGTTCAACATATCATTGTTTGGTCAATAAGTGGGAGATTTTGTCTCTTATGAGATCCATGTAAACACTTGGGTTTATTAAACGATAGAGCTGTCCACTCTGACTCTTGACACCTTTCGGCCGCCTTTTCAACCTTAACTGGATCCTCAAAGATGGTTCAAATACTTTTCATATACCTATTACTCTTTACACCGTTTTTTAAATGTTAGTTTTAAACAGCTTATTCTTTACAGGGTATTCTTTTCATTTTATTTTTCTACCCTTCACTGGCTACTCTGGGGTGCTGTTGAATTTTGGTTTTGAGCCACTAGTAGTACAAATGCCACAGAATTACAGATGGCGTAGTTCCATTTGATGATATCAAGGGAGGACCAAAATCATTGATCCATATACGACTGAAGAGTCAGAATCATAGGACGAAAGGTCTCGGTCTCTGGGCAGCCAATATGAACAGTTCTGCTTTCAAGACAGACTATGATGATCCCCATATACTGCAAGTAAAGGATGTTACAGTTGTTACATAAAGCCCTCATTTTCGGTCACTAATTCAGCTGAGGTACTCAGCAGTCGGCAGTGGCGAGTTCTCAATCTGAAAAGGATTGCTCGACGGTATCGCTGGAGCTGATGGATTGTATCACTGGTTTTGGTATTGGTTGTGGATGATAGTTTTGGTCTCTCTGTAAGTCATTGGGTGGCCGAACTGCTCCACATTGCTACCTGCCTTTTACAGTGGCAGCCATTTCATTCCTAGTGATCCCATAATGGGATGAAATCCTCTGGAGTACGATGTGGATCATAGTGAAAGACACGAAGGGCTTTTTGATGTTTTTCAGCAGGAGTTCAATCCTGTTGTTCAAAAGTCAATCCAGCAGAGATCTCCAGTCTGTGAAGAAAGCAGTCTTGGGTGGTGGGTTGTCTGACTTCCTGAATGTTTGTGCAGCATGAAGCACAGCTGCTGACTCAGGTTCGTAGTTTCAGGCATATTTTTTTTCAGTAGGAGAGGTTCTGGGGTCAGTCTCTGATCAGTGCGTTTGATTAAGATGCCTGCTCCTTCATTCTTCATTCCCCCTTTCACGACCCATCTGTGAACTCGTGCGTCCATTCGCTGAGGTTGTGCTGGTCAGCAATCATCTCCAATGACAAAGCTTTTAGCAGGTGAGGTGCTTGACAATCTTTCCTGTATGCAAGGAAACTTTTGTGATGATTCAAACTTCTTCTATGGGGTCATCTGGCTCTTCAAAGTTGGGAAATATTTCAATTTCAATTGAAGACGTAGGCAGCAGGTCTTCATTTTGACTGTGTCGGCTTTTGGAGAGGTGTTTGAAAACTTTTCCGCTCCAACTTGTTCTTGATGGAACTCTTTAGTTTGGCATGCATTTGATGTGAAGGAATGCGAAAGAGCTTTTCTCTATGGACATAGACTTTCTCCCCACGTCTGTCTTCAAGGGGAAGGAGATGTGTATTTTTTCAATTACTGGACGAGCGTCGTTTTCATCCTGCCCATGATCAACTGTAGTGCTGTATTTTGAACTCTGCTCAGGCAACTTGTATTGGTTTTTATGCTGCCACCCAAGCAGTGCTGCTATGCTCTTGACTCGGTCTGACAGTACCTTATAAACCTTCGGCAGGATGTTGCTGTTAGCAAACCAAGAGGTTTCTTTATGATGGTGAGTCTCCTGGCTGCTTTCTCTTCAATGTTCTTGAGAGAGGTTCCAGGTAAGGCGTTCATCTAGTTTCACCCCAAATATGTTGGTATGTCTGTGTCATCCAGCTTCTTTCCATTCAGTTTCAGTTTTGCATTATTATTATTATTATTATTATTATTATTATTATTATCATTATCATCATTATTATCATTATTATTATCGTTGTTACTACTATTACTATGAATACGTATATAGTGTCTATCCTTCACTAGAAACCAAGCTTTAAGCACTTTCAGCGCTGTACAATCCACACTCGTTTATACAATGGGGTACCTACCTGGGTAGTGCCGACTGAAGAGCTGCTAGCTGGCATTTCATTCAGTCGTTTTCATTCAGTCGTGTGACCCAGTCAATATCGTTCAATATTGTTCACTCAATTACCTTACTTCTTCATTCTTTCCATTTCTTACACAGGGTGCATGCTATGTGTAACGCGTCATCCATATCAAAGGCCAAACTAGCCATCTCTTTCGAAAGTTTGTGGTGGGATTTTACGTGTGTGCAAGACATTATGCGTGCGTTCACACACAGAACTCGGTTTATAGTCCCATTCAAAGGACTCTATGGGAAATGAAGTCAGAAGCATTGTTGACTCCAACGGAAAAATCCCCCTGTACCAGAACGGCCTGGCGGAGATTTCGAACCTACAACCCAGGATCACCAAGATTACGAGTCTGGCGCTCTACCACTGAGCAATTCCGTTCTGTTCTGGGGCTGGTGAAAGCCGGAAGACTGAAGAAACTGTCTTATTGCCATTAATTTACGCACCCCTAGTTGAAAACCCATCTTCCAATGTGATGCTTCCTTCGTTCTGTAGCTGGCGGATGTGATGTTTCGACAACATTGAAGGCAGGAAAATCGTCGGCATGGAGAACTTTGGAAACATTTCTGGGAAGCTTTTTTTTTTCTTTTTCAGTGACGTCATTGTTACAATTTAAAAGGGAGACAAGAGAGGAGGAACATCTGTGAAGACGTCATGGCAGATTCTTGATGTATCTTTAAAGAACGTTAACTAGAGTGATTGAAAACAGCTTCAAAGAGTAATTGCTCCTCAGTGATCATTTTTTTTTCTTTGAAATAGTGATTTGTACCCTTGGGAAATAAGAGACTGCCTGTCACTTTGGCAGAAAGAGCTGAGAGAGAGAGAGAGAGAGGAAAATGGGGAGATATTAGTTAAGAGGAGCAGAGTAGAACTAAGATGTATGAGACAAGAGTTAAACTCTCAAGTACTTTTGGATAGGCTCGTATATCATTGACCATAGTGGCGAGCACCCTGTTTGCTGGAACTGTCACTGGGACGCTGCCCCTCGCAGCCCTTCAGAGGCTTTGAAAAGTTTGCTGTCGAAAGACATCTTGATTTGGAAAACGATGTGATGATTTTCCACACAGTAAGAATATGTTATTTTTGGTGACTTAAAGACAGAGGCTTTTTTTTCATTGGAAGCTTTGAATGGAAGTGGGGTCGGTGAACTCAGAGTGGTTTGTTGCTTATGTAAGGCAAACTGGTCGTCTGTATGACCTAAAGAAGAAATTGGGAATGGCCGAATGAATTGAGGTCAATGTGACCTAGATTTTTTTTCTTGGTGTATAAAAAGGACGTCTTGTTGAATAACATATTGGGGGGGGGGGGGATATTAAAACCCCTCGCGGTAAAAGAAATGAGACACGAAACGAAAGAAAAAAAAAAATGAAGAAGAAAAAACAGCATATTTTTCGACTGGGGAGAATTTGCAATTCTATTATTGTTTGTTAATTGAAAGAAAGGAGTCAGATGTGTTGCTATGTGCAGGGCGCATAATTGTCTCTCTGTGTGTGAGTGTATGCATGGGGACCGTCGTGTGACAGTATGACACATGCATATGTATACGAACATGAGAGAGAGAGAGAGAGAGAGAGAGAGAGAGAGAGAGAGAGAGAGAGAGAGAGAGAGAGAGGAGCGTTTTCAAAGAAAGAACCTTATCAGCAAGGGTATTCCCTCCACCTTCTTCCCCTCCCTTTCCACCCAACCCATCAAATGAACTTGCACCATCTGTATAACCATTTGAACATGCTCAAGCTGTCAAACGACTGGCATTTGAACACCAGTTAAGAAATAACATAAGAAATGACATTTCATCAAAATGAATACAGTGGATTATTACATAGGGTTCAAAAGTGTCTTTGGCATAACAAAATCAGTTGCTTTCAAACCGATCCACAGTTGCCTGATACTGAGCGTGTGTTTCAGGACATTCTTGAAGGCCTCCATCTCTTGGCCAGTCTCCAGACTGACCAGAGAACCTCCGTTTCTTTGGCACTCTTTTTCCGCATCCAGCAGGCAGATGCAATCTCTTTTTTCGTTGTAGATGTAACATCCCTCTGCAGTGTCTATCTGCAAGAGCAAGTGATAGAATGGAAAATGTTCCAAAATGAAAAGGAAGAAGGACGACACGTGTGAGTGCATGGGAGGGGGGTACATGAAGGTGTTATTGTGTATGAAAACAGGGGTGGATTTAAAACAAATAGAGGGTCCCAGATCGCCCTGTCACTCTACAATAACCCCCATTCTCACTCCCACATTCTTTTTCTCCCCTCTTTTCTTTCTTTCGTCCTCTTTCACCATAAATTGTTACGAATGTAATGCCTCATGGCAGCCACCCTACCCCACATTACTAGATCACAAATGTGGGCCAAATGTTTTCATTTCAGAGACAAAATCCAGTATTATATGGAGACGAAAACAAAAACAAGAACAAACTAGACACGTTCCTTCGTGCAAGTGAAACAAGGTATTTCCAACTTTGAGGTGGGGACCTCGGTTAATAATATTTATGTGCACCAAAACACACCTGTGACATTCCACTAAATTCGAGTCAATGTATATTTTGGTTGACGTACTAATTTTTTTTTACATTCAGTTAAAGGGCATGTTCATTTCAAGTTTCATGTAGTGTGTTTGTGTGTGTGCTTCCCTCTGGTTATTTGTGGGAAATGGATGTTCAGATGATGACATAGTTATTATTTATCAGTAACACCACCACCACCACCACCACCACAAAAAAACAAAAACAGAACAAAAACAAAACCACACACACATACGCGTGCGCAAACGCGGACGTGCGCACGCACGTACACACACTCTCTCTCTCTCTCTCTCTCTCTCTCTCTCTCTCTCTCTCTCTCTCTCTCTCTCTCACACACACACACACACACACACACACACACACACACACACACACACGCGCGCGCGCGCGCGCGCGCGCACCACACACACGCACGCACGCACGCACGCACGCACGCACGCACGCACGCACGCACACACACACACACACACACACACACACACACACACACACACACACAATCTACAAACTCTTTAAACACTTGTATCGCTTTATTGATGCACACACTACCAGTGCAGATACGTAAATAGTTCAAACAGTGGATCTTGAGAAATTCAAAGTGTTATCCTAGTTGATGTGTGTTTTGTCATTCGTTTCTGCCATGAAAAGACCCAATATGAGTGCTCTGTTCGCAGTGCTGGCCTTAAGATTATTCCAAAGTCTGGTTGGCTGGTGATGTGCAAAGAATTCCTCTGAGCTCGAAACGATGGTCTGTGATTGATATATATATATATGTATATATATATATATATATATATATATATATATATATATATATATATATATATATATTTTTTTTTTTTTTTTTTTTTTTTTTTTTTTTTTTAAATATGATTAAAAAAGAGATTAAAAAAAACACCAACAAAAACTTGTTTCAAGCTCTCTGCTCTCTTCAGGGTGTAGTGGACTGCCCAAAGTTGATTTTCTCCATTTTAAGTTTAGGTTCTGTCAGGCTAGAGTGCTCAACGTAAGGAGCGATTATCACAAATAAAACTAGAGAGCCAGCAAGAACTCAAAAAAACGCTCAACCGGGAAGGGAGCGACATAAGTTTAAAAATATGATTAAAAAAGAGATTAAAAAAAACACCAACAAACTTGTTTCAAGCTCTCTGCTCTCTTCAGGGTGTTCACCTGAAGAGAGAGAGAGCTTGAAACAAGTTTGTTGGTGTTTTTTTATTCTCTTTTTTAATCATATTTTTAAACTTATGTCGCTCCCTTCCCGGTGAGCGTTTTTTGAGTTCTTGCTGGCTCTCTAGTTTTATTTGTGATATATATATATATATATATATATATATATATATATGAGTCTGCTCTATTCTAAAGGAGTTTTTGCATTTCTGGCCTTGAGAGTATTTCAGAATTGGTTGGTTGGTGATGTTTCTTGTTCTTTCTTTAAATCTGGATGTGCAAAGGATTCCTGTGTTTATGCTGAGCTCCAAACGATGGTCTACGATCTTTGATCTTGTTTCTTGAGGTGATTGACGCCTTGCCTATCAGTTGTCTGCTGTCTCATTTCTTTGACACCTGCCCGTCCTGGACAGTGTACTCTTATGAGTCTTTCAATGCAAGGTTGCGCGTTACGTCATGCCAGTCAGGGCTTCCCATTGCACTTTCCACTTTTTGGAGTGGGTTCATGGAGCCAGTCACCATCATGGCTTGTTGAGTTCTAGGCTGGTCTGTGGATGACAGCCAGTAGAGTGCTCGTGTCATTGCTTCTACCTCCACTGTTGGGCTTGAAATGGTTAAATTGTATGCACCTTTGTCTTCCTAAATGATTCAGAAGTTATGCCTCACTGTATTTCCCCACCTATTTACCTGGTGACTGAACCGTCAGTGTGTTGAACAATATTTTCTTGTATGCCAAGGTTTTCTACCTGCATCTTTTTTTTGCGCTGATTTTCATTCTGGCCATTCTCGACAGTGTTTTTGAAGCTCTGGGGCGATGGCAATAGCTGTGCAGTAGATATACATTTATTTCGTTGAGTTCCGATAACTGTTCATGAGCTGTTTTGTCTGTCTCATGCATGGTTTTCCACGTCTTCGACGAGCGCATTTCATGTCCTTGACTGCCGCGTATAACTGGTTAGGGGATTTTCGAGTTTTGAAAAGATGCTTTCACCTGTTCTAGCTTGTGTCTTGCCTGCATTGAAGGAAGGTCAAGTAAGTGTGAATAGTTTCAATTGTTGTGTCCGTAGTTCCCAAGATCAGTCATTGTTTCTGGTTGAATTCGTCTGAATTTAAGATATCCTTTAGGCATTGTTGTTGGGGACAAAAGCTACGTCAACATTGGCGCTTGCAAGGTTGTGATTCACACACTCTGCAACATATGCCAGCAGCAAAATTGCATGCTCGGTTCCTATTCCTGCTAACACTAATTGGGGCATACAGCTTTGTGCATGTTTGATATCTATTGTATGTAATGTCTGAAGACGTCACATTTGTCAAAAGCTACTTTTCTGTGTTGTACTGTGTATCGAAGGAGCGTTATTTTGCACCCCCTTTTGAGAGCCTGTTTGTATTTTGGACTGTTGTCAGTAAATCCACCTTTTGCTTTGTCTCTGTTTTGCTTGTTGAGTTTTTCGCTTCTGTTTTTCCTGTTTCCGTTGACTTTGAAGTTCTGTGGCACAAAACTGTAATAGCATGAAGACAATGAAAATTATTTTATGAACGCATTTTGTCTAGCTGGACCTTTAGCTTAGAGCTGGATCGTTGGTTGAAAAATCTCAAAGGAAAGGTGATGTGTTGTGTTCGTCGAAACACAACGTTTGGCTCAAGGGAAAGAAGCTGAATTCCCTCTCTTCTTTTAAATGAAATTTTCACGATACAGATCTCATTGCATTAAAAAAAAAAGAAGAAAGAAAGAAAGAAACGTAGGGCATCAAGTTTTGTCATTCTTTGGACTTACTACGTCGTGGAATATCAAAAAACCTATATGCAGTGAACACAGTACCACTGTCACTTAAAATTTCTAATTTGCAGCTTCCTGGCCATGTATTTACAGATATGCAGTGTCAGTACGCATTAGGGTTGATACCAAGCGCATGTATGAATACGAAGATATTAGTCTATTCTTCTCCCACCTACCACCCTACCTCTTTGAGAGAGAGAGAGAGAGAGAGAGAGAGAGAGAGGCAATAATCTAAACAAGAAAGGGACTACCCATTTGACTCAAGCAGATGGATACAAGCAATATAAATATGAATGGCAAAGGTTGTGGTGGACAAAATGGGGAAGTATAGTGTCAGGTAGATTCAATGCACGCACGCACAATTTGCACGCACGCACGGATACACACACACACACACACACACACACACACACACACACACACACACACAGAGATAGAGAGAGAGAGAAAGAGACAGACAGAGAGAGAGACAGAGAGAGAGGGAGATAGTCTTTCCACACTTTTTTGAAAAATCTTCTTTTCTCTTATCTGTAACTTTTTACGCACTGTAGCTTCTTAGGTCAGAACATGTAGTGTAGCAAGCATGAAATTCTCCGAACTCTGTTTTTTTTTATTATTATTATTATTATTATTATTTTTTTGTTTATATTTGCACATGTACCCGTTTCAGATTTTTTTTATGGATTCTGGAGATCTCTTCAACACAACTGATCATTTAGAACACAACTCCCCTGAAAGCTAACCTATCACTTACAGATCGTTATTTTAACTTTACCTTCCCTGGTCCACATTTGTCAGAGGTGTAGGGACAAGGGGCTTCATCCTCGTGCTCTGCACACTGAGAGATCAGATCACAGGAAAGTGCTCAAACAGGTCAGGCCACACTGACACTGAGCAGTTCCAGGCGCCCAGTCCAGGCACTTGATAAGGTTTCATGTTTTCTGGGTGGAAAGAAAAGCGAAGTCTGATTTCTTGAAATGTCAGACGTTCGGAACGAGTGGAAAAAGAATACAGACAAATGAGGTTCTTCATTTGCTCCAGCTCCTAAGTCATCAGGGAACAGAATTGGAGGAAATCTGTGCCTTTGAGGCTCCTTGAGACAGTTCTGCCTGGTGCCACAAGGACCAAGGAAGGTGACAATAGGCCTCCGATGCCTACTGACTTTACTCAGGAGGATAACGTGACCAGGTGGTCTAGTCAGAGTGACACAGCTTCTCATAAATCGTAGGCGTGGTGTTGGTGTATCCCATTCTGGCGTCTGTATATACCCTGCACAACAACCATTTTCCTTAGCACTTCAAAATGGTAGAGCAATGTAATCTTACAGTTCAACTCCATAAAGGAGGACAAGAAGGTTATGTTTTCACCTGCGCCTTTACTATGCTGGGAGCTTATTATTCATAGCATCAAAACTCTCCCTCTTCTCGCAAACCATATCAAATTATGGATGCATGCACGACTTTTCCAAATCACATACACACACACACTCACCCGAACATTGACAGCCAGGCAACAGAACGATTCTTTTTTGTTTGTTTGTTTTATGCTGCCTGAGCCATCAGACAAACATACAATAAATGCAGTAACATCAATAGTCGGCACGCCAATACTTCAAGTACGCCAAACAGGGCGCACGACACAAAAAATATATCTCTATATGATTCACTATCTACTATCGCTGCTGGTTCCAACGTTGGTGAAGGCGGCGACGACGACGACGAAACGATGAAGAGGACGAAGACGACGAGACGATGAAGATGAAGACGACGTCTACATCGTCAAGTCTGACACAGAACTTGCATAACTTCACAGAGCTGTAGCTAAAAACAAAACAAAACACAAAACAAAACAAAAAAAACATTACTACACTCACGGCGTCTCTGCCGGCAACAAAGCGACAGTCTCACACAAGAGCTGTGGCTCTACACAGGAAAGGGCTTCAATATAAACCTTTCAGAATCTATTTTCCAAATTGGGGAAAGGATTCCGACCTAGACCCACTTCAATGAACCATGAATACAATCATTACACAAAAGATTACTTTTCATCAAACTATGAATATCTTTCGTGGTGTCGCAAATATTCATTTCTTCGACAAGAATGTTCATTTTATTTCATATAGTCACCAGATTTTAAAAGGTATTTTTTTTTCCAAAAGATAAGAAAGATTTCCACACACTCTTATTTACCAACACACAACTACTCAATATATTCATATCAAGAGTGAATTAAATACTCATCCACATCAAAATCAAAACATACATATATCAAGTCCGTGCCGCTCACTCTGGGAGCTTATTATTCATAGCATCAAAACTCTCCCTCTTCTCGCAAACCACATCAAACCTTTTTTTCATCATGAAGTTCGTAACTAATTAAGTCACAGAATAAACTTTTTTTTTTTTTTGAAGACCACTTCCTTTAACCCTCACTTCATCTATTCATGTTTTACGACAGCATTTCGTTTTGTTACCCTATCAAGTCATAGGATAACAGAACACAACAAAAATACAGATCCTTCACAAGTGCGCTGAGGAAGTTTCAGTCGCTCCTAAACGGGAATACGGTTTTGGATTGCTAATAAATAAACATTGAATGATAAATACCTGACTGCCACCAAAATACAGCTGAGTCCCTCTTCGGCCTTCTGAAAAGTTGCGTTGCCGGATATCACTGCAGAGACTGCCTAACCGGTTCAACTCACCCGGCTTTAACGGTGCGCAGGTGAGTAGCAGTCAGATAAATTTTTCAACCAGCTTCTGGACGACTACCTTCCGGTTAGCAAGGTTGCATGAAAATTTTGACTGGACGAGAAACGGTCCGTCACAATATTCATAAGCGAATGTTTTCATAGAATATTCAAAACATGCAAGGGCAGTAACTTCTTTTAGTCTTCACGTAATATGGCTTCCCTCAAGACCGTTATTCATTGAGTAGACGCTGGTTCACAAATCAAGATCACGAATTCACGTGGAACAAGAGTTTTCCCCCCTTCACTGAGGCCCATAATTCATGATCTAGTTCGCAGAGTTCCGACGAGATAAGACTTGAGCCTTGAAAGGGTTTTTGTTTTTTGTTTGTTTGGTTTTTTTTTTTTTTTTTTTTTGTGTTGTTTTTTTTTTCAAAGTAGGGAACGCGCCTGCCATACTGCCCACTGGTGCCCGACTGGGGTTTATGATATTAGGCCTACTGTGCTGGCAACCATTTTGAAAATAATGCAAGATCCATTTCATCTTTTTGTCTGAAAGTTCACTTATAAAATTTCCAAAGAAACTGTATATTTTGGCTTCACGAATAACAACGTATATTTACAATCGAGGATGGAAATTCAGGTCAAACACTTAAACTGATTTAATCCACAAGGGGGGTTATCACAAACTGACTTTCATTATTGGAGACCTTTTATTTTGTTCCTTCCCTTCGCACGAACCCAAACAGTTCCCAGAACATGCTGAACGATATGTGTTTGGCTGTTTTGTTTTGTTTTGTTTTGTTTTGCTTTGTTTTTCTCTACACACCAAGGTTCGTCAGTTTTTGAGAGAACCTCACCGATCTTGGAACGCAAACCAAAAGGTTGCACAGTTGAGAATGGAGACAAGATCGCTGAGACTAAGAACTAGATGAAGTAGGGTTGTGATCTAAAAAGTTCGTTCCTTTAAGAGCAGCCTTAGATGTTTATTTGTTTTCAATCAGTACTCTCCTTAATGCCCTTCCCAGTTCAATGATTCAATGATCGATTGAATTTTCATCTACATCTCATGCAATACTAGGAGGGTAATACGGTCGTGCTATTGAGTGATGTACCTAAAGAAATACACATTCTTCAGAATGTTACAGACAACTTTAATGATATGGTGCTAGGCATTACTTTAACCCCTTGTTTGGGAATGAATGCAAAATGAAAGATTCTGAATGCATCAAATTATGAACACTAAACAATTTCAAATGTCTGTTTGTTGGTGTTCTGGTCCCTGGTGTGTACTTTTTCCTTAAAGAAAATGATTTTAGGCAGATGCATGCGATGTATCCAGTGAGGCTATTGCCGATTTTAAAGTGATGTAGACACACAAAATGATAGCACGACAAATTTGATGATCAAAAAACAGAAAAACGTTTGTATGGAGGAAATCTGACTGCAGAATTGAGAAAATTATACTCTATTGAATTTTAAATGTATAGTATAATTAACAGCAAGATATTTGATGTCATCATTACACCTAGATAATTTGTGCTATACAATTAAGAGAAAGAGGACGCTTTTGATGCTTTGTGGCGATTATAAGGTGTCTAAGACTGTCCGAAGCAGGACAGCAAAAATACCAAATGATTTCGACATTCCCATGCACCTCCACCAAGAGACAAATAAAATCACGTTTATCACAAAGTTTATAGCGATAGCAACGATCAACAAAATCATTAATCACAAATGTGAAAACTTGCCAAGGTATGTTTTACATTTCTGTTGATTTTCAGAGTAAATTAATTCTGGAATTTTTGAAAAGACCTAGAAACTTTTATGAAGAAAAGTAAAAGCCGAGTAAGAATTATCTTAAAATACAACTGACATTGTTTATATACAACAAAAAACATGAAACAATGGCTTTTTGGATCAGATATTTTGTCGTGAAAAATACTTTATAAATGCAGGATAAATCCATAACATTAAACCAAAAAAGAAGGAAACTGAAAAATGTATTCAGAACTGATAAACATATTTATTTGCTCTACATGGTTTCCACCAGATTTTGCAGACATTGGCTTCCATATATGAGTCTTACTGAGTGTTAATGATATCAATATCAAGACTCATACATGGTTCAATGACTCAGTAAAGGCATTGTATACAAGAATTATATTTTACATGTTTATTCCATATGCGGCAAATGTTAGCTATTGAGAGCGCATTGTGTCTCCTGTGCTCTAACCCTTAAAACAATTCAATCTGTTTTCATTGATGCATATGCTGAAATACAGTGGAGCATATTTAAACACACACAGAAATCAAATTCGTCATTATCCTAAATATTAGTATATCCTACTTGTCACCTGCATTCTTTGAATCTTTTGCAAATCATATATTTTAAAATACGATCACGCCTCCTACATCCTCGTCGAACAATACATACCCAAAACAAAGTGCATGTGATTTTGAATTTACATTTATTGCCAGTTTATTTTGAACCTTTCGTCTTAATCATATGACAGATTATAAGTGCTTTTTGTTTGCAGTCTTGATTTAGTATTCGTGAAAATATCAGCAAAAGGAGGATTGCGTGTAGTAAAATACTTCAAACAAATTGGATTTTTACTTTGCTCATCGTATGTTACATTAGCTGCCGTTTTGTAATGACACACATAAGGAATTCTTAATGGCATGCAAATGAACTGCTTTGCTTTGTAACACCAAATTGTAAACCCCACACTTCAAAACCATACTGTTGTTTACAATTACACAAAAAGGAAAAAAAATGAGAGAGAAAGACCGAGTGATTTCCCAATCTTAATAAATGTTGCGTAAAACATATGGTGTTGGCAAGATCTTTACGTGTTTAGCTTTTTTTTTTTTAATAAAAAAACCTAGATTTATACATGCATTGACGACAAGCATGCCATTTTCTAAATCCATATATTCAATATCCTCTGATTCTTAAACAATAATCTGTTCTTAATGCATAATATATTTTTCTTCCAAAGTTTTGAATTAGTGTTGGAAATTAAGTCTGCATCATCTGTGATTAGGTGAGCAAGTACTTGTAAAAAGTCTGAAGTAAACATGCACAATGTATACCATTAGAACAAGTTTTGGTTTTGATTTATTAATAAGTGAAGAAAACAGGATAGTGCTGAAGACATCACCTTGTGTCACGCCACTGGTAAACTAAATCAAATCTGACATGTTCCCCCACATCTAGGTTTAGCTTACATAATGCTTTCAGTGGCTTATTATGCATTGGGATAGCTTCCTGCGTACACCACATGTAATAGAATAGGTCATTCAATACATCTGTTTACAGAATCAAAGGCTTCAGTCAGTTTAATAAACCTACGTTTTGCAGGGGGAAAACTTTTTTTCAAATGCCGTCTACGTAAACACATATAGATTACGCCCCTTAAATCCAAATTGGATATTAACCAGCTGGATTCACTCTGTTGCCTATTCCTGTGATCTATAACTAACGACAGTACTACATATTTACTCGCTTCGTTGCAGAGAAAATATACCTGGGTAATTGTTAAGATTATTAATGTGACTTTTCTTTGCAGAGTAAGAACGACTGATTCCAGATACCTTTTTGGATACATTCCTCTAACAAGACGAAGACTAAAGAAGGATACCAAAATTCAAAATAGAATATGTTTTTCATCCATACCTGAAAATGCCATCTATGCTGAAATCTGGACAAGAAGCTTTACATTGTTTGAACTTTTGACCTTTGATGATTGAACAATTGAATATGTCTATTTTCATCGCACTTTCCCTGCTAATTTAGTGAAAACATTACAAGATTGGATGTGTCTTTTTTTGGGAAAATCCTCAGAAGATTTAAACCAGGTGCCAACATAATGACGTTTGCTAGTTGTACCCTTTCATAGCAAACTTATGTACTGTATCTAAGGAATGTTTCTGACTTCAAATGAATGAGACTGGTTTATCTATAAGCATGTAATTAAACTTCTTTTAATTTGATCTTTTCAAATTATTAATACACACGTATGTTCATGTCAAAGATGACGTCATTTTGAGTACGACTAGGCCTTGTTTTCAAATTTTGATTTCTTTTGACTAGTGTCGCATAGAATTTAAACATACTTTAAAAGCATCTGATATATTATTGATATCAAGATCAGTCGTGCATTTGGCATAGCCCCCATTTCCCCCAAAGTCCCGTGGCTATATCTAACCGTGGTATACAGCAGGAAGATCTCTCCTCGCCAATTTTTTTTTGTAATATGGTGGTTTATGTTTGCTCTATTGCTTTGTTGATCACTTGAAAAACTAAAGTAAGCTTTGACATGCATATGCTTTGATTCACTTTGTTCATATACTCTCAGATCACAAACATCACACTAAAAGGAAATAGTCACAAGACATTTGAAAGTAATGATTCAAACTGCGAAAATGGACTGACTGTTATATGTTGCAAGCTCTGTGATCACTATGACATTTACCATCGACATAGCATGAATCCACAGCACTGCACATATTTTGTTATGATTTGCAAGAATTGCCTAATAGGTTGTCTTTCGAGCTAATAGGCTCAAGAGCATCTATTAACACTAAGCCGGAGATTTAAAACCCAATAATTGCAGTTTTCTTATGAAAAAGAGTTAACGTCCTAGTCTATCCAAATCCTCACACAATATAACATATAGATCACAATGAGTCAGTAAGCATGCAGTTAGTCTCCCAACAATACATGGTCGTTTTTTTTCCAAACACACATACCATCATGACGCTTTAAGAAGGAATATGGAATACTCTTTAACATTTCTTATTGATTTGCTTAAATAAACGCAACAACAAAAAAAATCAATCGTTATGTACATTTTAAGACATGAAATTATCCAGATTTAAAAGAACAAATAGACCTCCTATTCCTCTCCCCCACAATACTAAATCTTGCAACTGAAATTTTGATTATCCACCAGAAAAGACTTCTGAGGAATATTCTAAAACTCATTTGAAATCGAGAGAATTGATATAAATGCAATAGACCCCATCTCACACAAGTTACAATTAACTCCTTTTAGATTCCAATGAAAGAAGGGAAATGATTTTGATTTAATACAGATATCTTTTATGTAAAGAATTATCAAGAGCTTGGTTGTTATTTGTGCAGGTAAACTATGTCACACCCTAGCTTAAAAAAACAAAGTAGATCACTGCATGAACTGTTTTCCCAAGCCTTTTGATCTTTCATGTATACATCAACAAAGGGACCTATGGCAGTATTGTCAGTAACGCTAGGCTGTAACGGTGGATTATGCTGGTTTAGCACTTACACATGTATACCCACCGAAACGAAAATCCAATGAGGACAAGATACAGACCGCCCAACACCAATTTCATCTCCATCAGGCTGTCTTCACGAACCACAGAAAATTGATTGCACTATTGATAAACATACAGCCGACATAAGATTACCGTAACTGTTCTGCAGGCCCGCCTGAATACTTTCAGGCAGTCACTGACTGAGGTTTCTCGCACGTCTGGAAAAGGATCCTATGAACACATTAAACCCTTTAAGTTAGCATTTCATGTACAAAATTTTTCTCTTTTGTTGTGAAACACACACCGGATGATGCTAGGGGAAACGGGTGGGAGGGAAATGGTGACTGGGTTAAGATATGGTGTAAAGTCGATGTGCTCTGTCAAATTTTGTGTCCATAGTTAAATTCAGTATCTGCAGACAGGTCACAGGGTAATCTTCACAGTCTCCTTTTGATTTGTTTCCTCTCACCATAAGAAAAAAAATGAAACCATTCTGCCTGCAAAGTCCCTCCAGGCCATTAAGGTTTATTCCACACCAGTCTAGTTTTTACACACATGTCATAGTAGTTCTCTGGAGATCTAGCTCTTCATTTCAAAAGTTGGTTAACCCATCCTTAAGTCTTAAGAACCACATTGTCCCCATGTAAATAATGAGTGTCCTTCCTTACGTCTCCCAGCATGATCCTAAAATGTTTTTATCTATTTCAGTAAATGACAAAGGAAATAGGAATTACAACACTTACATCATTACAAATGATTTCCACTGATGCATATTTTTTTAGAAAAAAGAAAATTATTGTAAGACTGTCAATACAGAGGCAAGGGGAAAAGCTTTCCCTCATAAACAAAACACATAAATGAAAACAGTGGAAAATAAAGAATTCAAAGGTAAACAAACAAAAACGTAATAGTGTAGCCAAATAGCATAATCACGTCTACAATGTAGATATTGCCATAATACAGGCAAGACATGGGGCTCTTAGTCAGTGCCAAAGATCATCGGCATATAAGAATCCAATCATTGTATTTGAACACGTTACTGTTACTTTTTGCATTATGTGGTTCTATTTTAAAACAGATAGTGCATTTTTTTTAAGATACACATGTTTGTAAAAAAAAAATGGCATTTTATGTATGTAGATATGCTGTTTGGTAAGTATTTTTATCAGGGCAAATAATTTTTGTCCATCTATACCTAAAAGCACAAAATTAGGAGGAGAAAAGTAAATGCTGAAGATATTTTCATATTTCCTACATATGATGATTTTTCTAAAGAGATACAAAAACATTTGTTCAGTTGGCATCATTTCACTTTACACATCTCGTCGTGTCAGTCACATCCACGGCATTTTAAAATAATAATTGCAGCTACACTCATGCGCACGATTTTTATATTTGTAGCCATTTCAGCTTGACCTCTCTGATTCTGTGGATTCTGAAAAAAAAAACGTTTTTTAAAAAAATCAAGGTTGGTTTCAAGATACCTTGTACAGAACTATCAGCCGCAAATCATCTTGTATGAACAACTCATAGCATGTTTTAGGTCTCTTTCGTACACTAGAAATTTTTTTCTTAATGCTCTTGAAGCACTCCAGTCATCAATGGTGTTATCAAATAGCTGTATTTCAAATTTCCAAATAAACCATTGAGCTGATGATATCAAACCATTGCAGAAAACAAAATCAGTATGGCGACCACGGTCAGTTAGACATTCGTGCTTTGTGAAGAATTCACCAATTTCTTTTTTTTTTAATGTTCTAAGGAATACTTTTTTATTCTCTAATAATCTGTTCTCCTTTATCATCACAGCACCATTTTTTATTGTCATTAAAAAGGCTCCAAAAGCACTGACTTGGGGTTTTAGGTAATAAGCAAAGGCAAAACATCCTTGTGTATTTGCTGCATCTGATCATTATTTTTTGCGACATTTTGTCCCAAATGCTGATTCAAAACTTTCAAGATTTTCAAGAAAAAATATGAATTGGCGTTACAGCACACTTCCATTTATGATTTCATTCAAACAGTTGATTGATCAATGATAATTTGAAATCGATTATACATTTTTTCAACTATCCGGTGTATTTGTTCCACCTTGTTTTCAAGTTTCAACGGAAGTCCTCCTACTGATTTTATCTTGATTGTCAGTTCAAATAAACTGAAAAAAATGCTTGTTGGAGTTTATATGTAAAGTGTCTGGTGGATACGTCGATACAATCCAAATACATTTACGTTTAAATGAGACAAGGTACTTCAAACCGGTATTCTACCTAATGCG
>JADBJO010023944.1:7500-12500 GCA_016801955.1 Conus betulinus | reverse complement strand
ACAGAGAGAGGAGAAGAGAAGAGACAGACAGATAGATAGAAGACAGAAACAAACCAGACAGACAGTGGGGGGAAAGAGAGTGAGAAAGAGAGAGAGCTCTGCCCAACTCAAACATTTCGTCTATCTGTTTATCTGACTATCCTATATCTATCCATCTATCTATCTGTCCATCCATCCATCCACCGACCCATCTTTTTCTATTCATTCAGTCAATCTGCCTAACTCTCTATCGGTCTATCTATTTTCTCTCAGGTCCTTTTATCCATCTATCTATCTCCATCCACTCACTAATCGAACCATCTATCCATTCATCCATCTGTCTATCTATCCATCTATCTGTCCTTCCATCCATCCACCAACCCATCTTTTTATTCAATCAATCAGTCAATCAACCTATCTTATCCATCCATCTATCTATCTTTTTCTCTCTGTCTTTCATCTATCTATCTATCTATCTATCTATCTATCTATCTATCTATCTATCTATCTATCTATCTATCTATCTATCTTTCTTTCTTTCTCTCTGTCTTTTATCTATCTATCTATCTATCTATCTATCTATCTATCTATCTATCTATCTATCTATCTATCTATCTATCTATCTATCTATCTATCTATCTGACTGTGTGCCTCTCGATCTATGTATGTGTATGTCTATTTATCTATCTTCCCACCTATCCGTCCTCCTACCTGTCTATTCCGTCTGTCTCTCAATCCATTTATGTATGTATCTGTTAATCTGTTTTTTTCTATTAATTTTGTTTTTACCTATCTGTCTGTCTGTCTATCTATCGACATACCTATCTGTCCATCTGTCTACCTACTAATCTGTCAATCAATCTGTGTGTGTCTGTCTGTCTGTCTGTCTGTCCTGTCTGTCTGTCTCTCTCTCTCTCCGTCTCTCTCTCTCTCTCTCTCTCTCTCTCTCTCTCCTCTCTCTCTCTCTGTCTGTCTGTCTATCTACCTACCTACAAATCCGTCGGTCTATCTATCTATCAATCTGCCCGTCTGTCTGTTTGTGTGTATTTATCCACCCCGTCCATCCATCTCTCTCTCTCTCTCTCTCTCTCTCTCTCTCTCCTCTATATTATATATATATATTATATATATATATATATATATATATATATATGTCATCAGCATCAATGACCATGAACTGGATGTTGTCCATGACTTTGTTTATCTGGGCTCAAATATCTCAGACACCCTCTCACTTGACGCAGAGCTCAACAGGCGCATCGGCAAGGCAGCTACCACCGTGACCAGACTGACAAAGAAAGCATGGAACAACAGCAAGCTGACCGAGCACACAAAAAGATCCAGATCTACAGAGCCTGCGTCGTGAGCACCCTCCTGTATGGCAGCGAGTCTGGACTTTGCGTGCCGACAAGGAGCGAAAGCTCAATGCTTTTGATATGCGTAGCCTCCGACGCATTCTGAACATCACCTGGCAGGACAAGGTCCCAAAACAACACTGTCCTGGAAAGAGCCTGATGCACCAGCATGTACACGCTGCTAAAACAGAGACGTATGCGCTGGTTCGGCCATGTTTGCGCATGGATGATGGACGGATCCCTAAAGACCTCCTCTATGGAGAACTTGTGGAAGGGAAAACGTCCCACAGCAGCAGACCACAGCTGCGATTCAAAGACGTGTGCAAGAGGGACCTAAAAGCCTTGAACATTGACCAGAACAACTGGGAAGCAATTAACAGCCCTCGAACGGTCAGCCTGGAGACAGACTGTGCAGAAAGGTCTCTCCCAGTTCGAAGAGACACTCGCTCAGCAGCAGCACGGGGAAAAGAGAATGAGAAGAAAGGCTGCAGCCCAGGCAGACAGACCAGCGTCAGAACTTCACCTGTGCCCTCTGCCACAGGGACTGTCATTCCCGCGTCGGACTGGCCAGCCACACCCGTCGCTGTACCAGAATAGACACCTAGAGCGCAACTCCATAGTCTTCCGAGACTGAAGGATGCCTACGATATATATATATATATATATATATATATCTATATATATATATATATATATATACCCCCCTCTTTTTCCTCCGTCCCTCACCCACCTCTCTCTCTCTCTCTCTCTTCTCTCTCTCTGTCTCTCTCTCTCTCTCTCTCTCTCTCTCTCTCTCTCTCTCTCTCTCCTCTCTTCTTTCTCTCGCTGTCTCACATGTGAGCGCGCGCGCGCGCGCGCGCACACACACACCACAAACACACACACACACAATGTGCGCGCGCGCGTGCTCGAAAATAAGACAGAAAAAGAGAAGGAAAAATGCCGATCCAAGCAAAACAACACCAAGAGAGCGAGAGGATGAGGATGCGAGAGAGAGAGAGAGAGAGAGAGGAGAGAAGAGAGAGAGAGAGAGAGAGAGAGAGAGGAGAGAGAGAGAGAGAGGAGAGAGAAGAGAGAGAGCGAGAGAGAGGAGAGACAGAGAAGAGAGAGGATAAGAGAAAGAAGAGCGATTAATCACAAGTTAAGCGATTAATTCAATGAATTAATCAGTATAATTACTATTCCGTAAAAGATTAATCAGTTCGATCAGCGCAATTACTATTCTGTAAAAAAAAAAAAAAAAAAAAAAAAAAAAAACAAAAAAACAATTCGATCAGCGCAATTTACTATTCTGTAAAAAAGATTAATCAATTCGATCAGCGCAATTACTATTCTGTAAAAAAAAAAAAGTGAATCAATTCAACCAGCACAGTTACTATTCTGTAAAAAAAAAAAATTGAATTAATTCGATCAGCACAATTACTATTCTGTAAAAAAAAAAAAGTGAATTAATTCAATCAGCACAATTACTATTCTGTAAAATAAAAAAAAAAAAAAAAAAAAAAAAAAAGCGAATTAATTCAATCAGCACAATTACTATTCTGTAAAAAAAAAAAAAAAAAAAAAAAAAAAAAAAAAAAAAAAGTGTATTAATTCAATCAGCACAACTGCTATTCTGTAAAAAAAAAAAAAAAAAAAAAAAAGAAAAAGAAAAAGCGAATTAATTCAATCAGCACAATTACTATTCTGTAAAAAAAAAAAAAAAAGTGAATCAATTCGATCAGCACAATTGCTATTCTATTAAAAAAAAAAAAGTGAATTAATTCAATCAGCACAATTGCTATTCTAAAAAAAAAAAACTTTTAAATCAATCAGCATGGTCACTATTGTGTAAATCCTGAAGATAGCACCAACCACTAAGGTCCAAAATTTGTATGAGGTCAGAAGTAATCCCACGGTGCATGCTGCGTGTGTGTTGAGGGAGGGGGGAGAATTGGGAGTGGCGGGGGGGGGGGGGGGGGGGGGGGGGGGGGGGGGGGGGGGGGGGGGGGGGGGGGGGGGGGGGGGTGGGGGGGGGGGGGGGGGGGGGGGGGGGGGGGGGGGTCGGAGAGAGCAAGAGAGGAAAATGGCTCAGACAGTTTGTCGTCGTCAGTGTGTGTGTGTGTGTGTGCGTGTGCGTGTGTGTGTGGTGTGTGTGTGTGTGTGTGTGTGTGTGTGTGTGTGTGTGTGTGTATGTGTGTGGGTGTGTGTGTGTGTGTGTGTGTGTGTGTGTGTGTGTGTGTGTGTGTGCTCGTGTTTTGAGTCCACGCGCGCGTTTCTTTTTTTTTTTTTTTTTTTTTTCTTTTTTTTGTATTTGGACTCTCCTTCACAGGTAATCAATATATCTTGTGTTGGTCGGTCTTGTGGTCTGACGTAGAGGCCAGCACTTGAGCAGGCTGGGGAGGATTTGAAATCTAATCCTTTTCAGCAGCTCGTCCGTCTGTTTGCCCACTTCCAGGGCCCCCATGTCGATTGGCGCACAGAGCTGTCTCTTCGGTGTTTGGACTGATCTTTCGCTGTCTCTGTCTCCCTCTCTTCCTTCTTCCCTCCATGTCTAGCTATCTATCTGTGTGTGTGTGTGTGTGTGTGTGTGTGTGGTGTGTGTGTGTGTGTGTGTGTGTGTGTGTGTGTGTGTTGTGTTGTGTTGTGTGTGTATGCGTGTGCATGTGTGGTGTGTGTGTGTGTGTGTGTGTGTGTGTGTGTGTGTGTGTGTGTATGTGTGTGTGTGTGTTGTGTAGTGTGTGTGTGTATGTGCGTTGCGTGTGTGAGTGTGTGTGGTCTGCCTATCTGTCTGTTTGTGTGTGTGTGGTGTGTGTGTGTGTGTGTGTGTGTGTGTGTGTGTGTGTGTGTGTGTGTGTGTGGTGTGTCCTGTCTGTCTGTCTCTCTCTCCTCTCTCTCTCTCTCTCTCTCTCTGTTATTATTCCTCTAGTAAATCTCTCCCTCTCTCTCACTCTCACTCTCTCCTTCCCCCCTCTCTCTATATATATCTGTCTCTCCTTCCCTGTTACTATAAGTCTAGCAAATCTCTCCCTCCCTCCCCTCTCCCTCCTCCCTCCTCTCCTCTCTCCTCTCCCCCCCCCCCCTCTCTCTCTCTCTCTCCTCTCTCTCTCCCCCCCCCCCCTTCTCTCTCTCTCTCTCTCTCTCTCTCTCTCTCTCCCCCCCCTCCCTCTCCCTCAATGTACTCGATGCTCAGTATTCAACATTCTCCCCAGACAGACAATCCACTTTACCCAGATTGTAGGATTGCCGCGCAGATGTCTTTTGTCGGCCTGTCTTCGCAGTCGTCTGCTCCACGTCTATATGGACGTCTACATTTGTTGGTTTTGTATCTGTGTGTAGTATTTTTACACGTATTCGTCTGTCTGTTGATGTGTGAAATCGTCCATTCGTCTAGGTATTTGACTTTCCCCCAATCCATATTCGGCTACTGTTTTTCATTGACTTTTTTTTACTTTTTTGAAATTTGATTTCAATTGTATTTCATTTCATTTCATTTCAAATTATTTTAATTTATTGTATTTCTTTACTTATTCATTTTTCCTATATTGGTCTGTCGTTCATTGTTTATGTCTGAGTTTGAGAGGCTTCCCTTGTATGTGTTTCGTTTATGTCTGTTTTCGTCTGTTTCATTTCTACGTTTGCCTGTTATACGTCTGAATTCATCTGTTTTCTGTTGTCTTCGTCTGT
>JADBJO010023944.1:0-2500 GCA_016801955.1 Conus betulinus | reverse complement strand
CCGAAACGGCCTGGCGGAGATTCGAACCCGAAACCCCAAGATTACGAGTCCGTAAGAGAATGACTTTCCAGGAAGGAATAATACAATCAAAAGTCTGCACTCTCTTTTCCCTCATTCATGCAGTGCGACCGAAAAGGTGAAAGAGTACATCATTGTTGGTAGTCTACCACCGTAGTAACTGAACCGTACCACCCGAGAGTCAATTGAACTGCCAAAAGGGTTCACACCAGTTTACAGATGACTGCGTTTACTGCAACAAGAAATTCGTCACTTCCGTGACGTGCATACTTTCTACACGTCATGCAACGTACATTTGTTTCCCGTGTGTGTGTGTGTGTGTGTGTGTGTTTTTGCGTTTATGTCAAAGAATAAATACCGATCCAACCAACCAGCCCGACCAGACAATGCTGAGAAATGAGGGTCAGTAATAGATCCACTTACCGCGCACGATGAACGATTAATCCAATGAACCGGACAAACAAAAATCATACTGGTAGTCGCTTCTCTTCGGCTGTCTAGAAGAAAAGGTATAGGAGACGGGTGAGGGTGGGAAGAAAGAGAGGGGAAAAAAATAAGAAAAAAAAAATAGTAACAGTAATGATGATAATCGTGATGATAATAACCATAAACCACTGAAACACACACGAAGCAAACAGTCCGTAAAAGCCACCTGAAAACTCACCAACACCACCAAACAGAAACAGCAGCGCGACGCACTCCACAATGTCTCTTTTCACCTTCAAAAGGTTTTTTTTTTTTTTTGAGTATTCCTTCACGAGCTCTTTCTCTCTCTCTCTCTCTCTCTCTCTCTATCTCCTCTCTCTCTCTCTCTCTCTGTCTTTCTCTTTCTCTCTCTCTCTCTTTTTTTCTCTCTGTGTACTACTTCCTTCTGTCCTTCCCTTTCAATACTGTTCTCACTGTTGTAATTTCCTCGTCTCTCTCTCTATAATACCTCTCTCTCTCTCTATCTCTCTTTCACGAAGACTCGGTCTGTCCAGGGGACGTAAGAACGGAGAGAGCCAGTCCCCTATCTTTCCGTTCCTTCGCCGGCGAAGAGAAGAAGAGATTGTCGCTCTCCACCGTGGTGAAGAGAAGTAGCAGTAGCGGAAGGTTGGAGCGGAGTAGGTCCCTCGTACTGTAGAATTGTTTGTCGGCTGGCTTGACGGAGTGTGTGTGTGTGAGTGTGTGTGTGTGTGTGTGTGTGTGTGTGTGTGTGTGTGTGTGTGGGTCCGTCAGTGTTGTGTGTGTGTGTGTGTGTGTGTGTGTGTGTGTGTGTGTGTGTGTGTGTGTGGTGCCTGTGTCTGTGTCTGTGTGTCTGTGTGTGGGTCCGTCAGTGTTGTGTGTGTGGTGTGTGTGTGTGTGTGTGTGTCAGTGTGTCTGTGTGGGTCCGTCAGTGGTGTGTGTGTGTGTGTGTGTGTGTGTGTGTGTGTCTGTGTCTGTGTTGTGTGTCTGTGTGGGTCCCGTCAGTGTTGTGTGTGTTGTGTGTGTGTGTGTCTGTGTGTGTGTCTGTGTGTGTGTCTGTGTGTGTGTCTGTGTCTGTGTCTGTGCGAGTCCGTCAGTGTCGTTGTGAAGAAGCGATGGCAGACTTGTCGAGTAGAGGGATCATTTCTGAGAAGCGGAGGGTAGTTAGGAAGGGGGAGGGAAGGGGTGGGGTGGGAGATGGTGATGGAAGAACCTGGGGCGGAGCGGAGAGAAGCTTGGGGGCGGAGGGAGACGAGGGGAGGGATGGATGGAGGAAGTGCGGGGTGGTGGTTGGGTGGGGGGGGGGGGGGTAGCTTCTTTGTCGTTGTTCGTTGCGTTGTGACCAGCCGCTTTGAGTGCAACAGCTTTCTGTCTCTGTCATTCTCCGTCTTTGTCATTTTTTCCTGTCTAGTCGTCTCTCTCTCTCTCTCTCTCGTCTCTCTCTCTAGGCGGATCTCTTCTCTCTCTCTCTCTCTCGTCTCTCCTCTCTCTCTCTCTCTCTCTCTCACACACACACACACACACACACACACACCACACACTCTCTCTCTCTCTCGTCTCTCTCTCTCTTTGGTTAACTAAGCCAAATACTTTACCATTGTAAAAAACAGATCACTTTCTCTATCTCTCTCTCTCTCTCTCTCCTCGCCCTCTCTCTCTCTCTTCTCCCTCTCTCCTCCCTCCTCTCTCTCTCTCCTCTCTCCTCTCTACAAAATAAAGAAGCTCTCCCTCTCTCTCCTCTCATCTCTCTCAGTCTCTCTCCTCTCTCTCTCTCTCAAGCCATTATTTTACGGTTACAAAATAAAGACATTCTCTCTCTGTCTGTCCCTCTTATGCTCTCTCATCCGTCTACGCGCACTCTTTCTGGTCTTTCCCCTCTCCGTCTTCTCATCGTCTCTCTCCTCTCCTCTCTCTCTCCCCCCTCTACTCTCTCTCTCTCTCTCCGATCTCTTCTCTCTCTCTCAGAGCCAATTATTTTTACGGTTCAAAATAAAGAATCTCTCTCTGTCTGTGTCTGTCTTGTATCTGTCTCTCTCTC
>JADBJO010023943.1:12500-22500 GCA_016801955.1 Conus betulinus | reverse complement strand
TTTAACGTTATAGCCGTTACTAACGGCTGAACGGCCTGAAATGGTTTTTGTCTTTTTATGGAATATCGCAGAAAGTACTTGGCCGATCTTTGTGAAAATTAGCAGGTATGTTCACTATGGCTTATGGATGATGCCCGAATGTTTTAGTTTACCGTTATAGCCGTTACTACTAACGGCTATATCGGCTCATAATGTTTTTCTTCTTTATGGAATATCTCAGAAAGTACTCGGCCGAACTTTCTGAAAATTTGTATATCCATTATGGGCGACGGATGATGCCCGACGTTTTAGTTTACCGTTGTAACCGTTACTGACGGCTGTAACGGCCCATAATAGTTTTTTCTTTTTTATGGAATGTCTCAGAAAGTACTTGGCCGATCTTTCTGAAAATTTGTAGGTATGTTCATTATGGGTCACGGATCATGCCCGACGTTTAATTTACCATTATAGCCGTTACTAACGGCTATAACGACCCATAACGGTTTTTTGTTTTTTATTATGGAATATCTCAGAAAGTAAGTGGCCGATTTTCTGAAAATGTGTAGGTATGTTTATATGGGTCACAGAGATGCCCGATGTTTAAGTTTACGGTTTATAGCCGTTACTAACGGCCCATAATGGTTTTCCTCTTGATGGAAAATCTCAGAAAGTTCTTGGCCGATCCTTTCTGAAAATTTTGTAAGTATGTTCACTATAGGTCACAGATGATGGCGATGTTTACCAGAATAGCCATTACTAACGGTTACACCAGCCCAAGGAGAGAGAGAGAGAGACAGACAGACAGACAGACAGACAGACAGAGACAGACAGAGAGACAGACAGACAGACAGACACACACACACACACACACACACACACACACACACACACACAGAGAGAGAGAGAGAGAGAGAGAGAATGTGAGTATACGTACTTAGTGGGTAAGAGCGAGTTTGTAATAGGGTAAATACGCATCTGCGTACGTTTTCGTGAAAAACCAACAAGACATCGACAGTTTAAAGAGTTCTTTTTTTCCGTGGGTTCCTGAATACGTAGGTGGAAGGGCCGGAGAGACCCGACAGGAGGCGGGGGGAGGGGGAGGGGGGGGGGCTGCACGAGTCGGAGTCTGCCCGAGGCTCATTCAATCCCGGACTCCGGAGGAAAAAGACAGGAGACAAGAGCCCATCACCAGATTGGGCAACAGCGGATCACAGCCATTGGCCAGGGGAATGGTGGAGGCGGTGGATCAGTTGGTCACACACCTGAAATGCATTGACCAAGGATCAGTTGGTGACACACCTGAAATGCATCAACCAAGGATCAGTAGGTCACACACCTGAAAAGCATTACCCAAGGATCAGTAGGTCACACACCTGAAATGCATTAACCAAGGCCGAAGTTTCAGAGTGAACTTGGATAGAACCTTTGAACTGTTCTCGGAAAAGTGTCTTTGCTTGGGAATGTACTCCTCTCTTGTGTTTTGCATGGGTGCATCAATTACATGTTACGTGATTCCGATCAGACATCGTTCGGCTAATGCGTAGGTCAGACATCTGGTAAGTCGTAGTCGCGATACCCTCTCTTAACTTCTCTCATTTTAGTCATTAATTCATTTGTCCATCACCTTTAAAATCGTGTGCAGTGTGGTATCAGCACTTAGCGGATGTGGTGTAGCGTATATGGACTAGTCCGCACGCAGTGGCACTTCCTTGATGAAACTGAAATTGAGACATATAAAATGAAAGGAATCTGGACTTTACATGGAAAAATCCAACAACCGCGAAATCGGGCCATGGTCGAGTTGTGTCCCTTTAGTGCTGGCGTCAAATGGGGAAAGACATGGGGAATAACGTATGAGAGGTTGAATGACATCGTCTGTAGCAGTTTTTAAAACAAGTGAAATTATTGGTCGGCGGTTACTTTGTGAGGTGTAATACTTCGTTTGATTCCTGTTTTATGAGAAGAGTATGCTACGCTTCAGGGTCGCCGGCATCGACGACATAACGTTTGGGTTCATTTCCCCAATTGTGGCGTGTTACCTGTTGGTTGACTGTCCAGGCCATCTTGCTAATGCACATTCGCTACTGTACATCATCATGGTATGGAACAGAAGGTATTCCATGGAGGAAGGGAGTGGTCACAGCTTACACCGTGCTGCTAGGAGTTAAGGTTTGTCAAGATGTTGCCATGTTGTTGTGCGGTCCAGTCTCTAGCGTCTCAACGAGGCCAGTGGACACTCACATGGCCATATTTAAGAGGAGACCTTGATGTTTGTTGTTGTAGTTGTTGTTGTTATTGTTGTACTCATGCAAATGCCCTAGCGTACTTGGAAACGCTGACTTACATATTGAAGAGTTGTCATGTTTTTTGCCCAGACGACTACAGAAACAATCCTTAGGCTGGAAGACCTCGTTACATGTGCTATCGTATGAATGAGTTGAAGAAAGCTTGTAATCTTTTTTTTTTTTTTCTCCGTTGTTGAATTTCATTTACCTTTTTATTTTCTTCCTTGTCTGAAACACCAACAACAACACGTTCCCTCTGCTTGATGATGGAAGTCAACCAATTTGCCGCCACGTTTGCCTTTAAAGGATGTTCCCAATCAATTAATTGATCAGCGTCAGTCGAGTTCAGTCGTGAACGGACCGATTTACTTTGAAGATGGTTTTTAAAGTAAGAGTCTCTTCCTCTCTCTCTCTCTCTCTCTCTCTCTCTCTCTCTCTGTTTGTACATTGGTCATTGCCAATGAAAAGCACCTGAAGCGCCCCCTATCCCATCCGCAGTCTCTGTTTCCTCCCTTCCCCTCTGTCCCTCTCCATCTGTCTCTCTCTCACGTTATTAGCTATACGCGTACAGACTCGCGGCCGCAAAAACACACAGGCACGCGGGCGATCGCACGCGCGCACGCACGCACACACACACACACACACACACACACACACACACACACATACACACACACACACACACACACACACACACTCACACTCACTCACTCACTCACTCGCAGAGACACAGACTTAACACACACACGCACACACACACACACACACACACACACACACACACACACACACACACACTTTCTCTCTCTCTCTCTCTCTCTCTCTCTCTCTCTCTCTCTCACGGACACACACACACACACACACACACACACACACACACACACACACACACACACACACACACACTCACTCACTCACTCACTCGCGGACACACACACGCACACACACGCACACACACACACACACACACACACACACACACACACACACACACACACACACACACACACACACAGCGTGCGTCCTCTCTGGCGAATGAGAAAGGACGCATCGGGTTGGAAGAGATAAGAGGGGGGCGGGGGGGGGCCGGGGGGGGGGGGGGGGGGGAGGATGAGTGGTGATTTACAGTAGGCACCGATGATGGTCCTGTTCTTTAACTCATCATCACACCAGCGACAATCACTGCTCAGACTCCTCCGCCCTTTCAGATGACCGCTGGGCTTGACACGAGAACAGAACTGTACAGCAAGTGTTGGATTTCTTTCACTGTAGGAAGGGAAACACAGCGCTGAGGTAACCATTGGTTTGGAACTCGGAATGTACTGTGCTCTCTTTTGGAACTGGGCGCACAGCGACGTCAATTCTCATTTGCATTGCCCTTACTGACTATGACCAGGACGACACAGCCAATGTTTCATAGGGAAGACACTGCCAATGTTTCATGAGGAAGACACTGCCAATGTTTCATGAGGAAGACACTGCCAATATTTCATAAGGAAGACACTGCCAATGTTTTTCATGAGGAAGACACTACCAATGTTTCATGAGGAAGACACTACCAATGTTTCATGAGGAAGACACTGCCAATGTTTCATGAGGAGACAAGACACTACCGATGTTCCATAAGGAAGACACTGCCATTGTTTCATAGGGAAGACACTGGCAATGTTTTCATAAGGAAGACTCTGCCAATGTTTTATAAGGAAGACACTGTCAATGTTTCATGAGGAAGACACTGCCAATGTTTCATGAGGAAGACACTGCCAATGTTTCATGAGGAAGACACTGCCAATGTTTCATGAAGAAGACACTACCACATGTTTCATGAAGAAGACACTGCCAGTGTTTTCATGAAGAAGACACTGCCAGTGTTTCATGAAGAAGACACTGCCAGTGTTTCATTGGTAAGTCTTCGTTGTTTGCTTTTTTTCCCCAGTCTGTCTCTGCGTCTTCTCTCTCTCTCTCTCTCTCTCTCTCTCTCTCTCTCTTCTCTCTCTCTCTCTCTCTCTCTCTCTCTCTCTCTCTCTCTCTCTCTCTCCTCTCTCTCCTCAAGCCCCTTCCTCTCTCTGTCTCATCTACGAACGAGGGTGTGTGTGTGTATGTGTGTGTGTGTGTGTGTGTGTGTGTGTGTGTGTGTGTGTGTGTGTGTGTGTGTGTGCGCGCGTGCGCGCGCACACACACACACACACACACACTGTGCGTGTGGGATTACTCGGCAGAAAGGTGAAAAACAATCTTCATGATTATTTTCCATGAAGAAAGAGGACTCTCCTGACGTTGATAAAGTCCAGTACTCTGGTCACTCCACTCTGCCGCCATGGCTGGTCAAGATGACCGCGTGGTGTGATCATCATCGTCGTTTTCCTTTGCACTCAGCCGTAAGAATGTCAAGGTGGACGTTGAGGTGGTCAGTGATGACTGCAAGTCATGCGCTGCAGAGTGGAGGTGACCTAATCGGTCCAATCATTCCCCGCGCTGGGGGCCGGAATAGCTCAGTTGGTAGAGCGCCGGACTCGTGATCCTAGGGTTGCGGGTTCGAATCTTGGTACACAGGGATTTTCTCCCTCGGGGTTAACATCAAGTCAAGTCAAGTCAAGTAAACTTTATTATCTCAATTTGAGAAATTAATTTGTGGTCACACACATTCACAGCAAATAAACAATAATTTAGCCACATTACCCATTTTTTCACATATGACATACATTCATATAGAGGAATTTGGATTTCAATTAAACATCTTCTCGGTTCATGAAATCAATGGACAGGGGAATAAAACTTTGTTTAAATCTGACACTTCTGCATTTAACCGATCGATATCTTCGTCCTGACTGAAGAAGTCATACTGATTTGCAAGAACGTGGGTCTGGTCACACGTAATCTTCTTCGCTTTACAAACAAACACGGCACCTGTATAGCTCACTTCAGACTTTTTTTGGTCTCTCACCAACGATTTTTCCTCCCACGTTCACCACTTTCTCAAGCACATTTCTGCTCTTCACAGTCAACCCACCATACCAACACATAAATGAGAAAGTTAGAACAGATTCCAAGAAGCATGAATAAAATGTCCGAAGAATGTCAGTATTCACATGAAATGATCGCAGCTTGCGAAGACAATATAATCTGGTTTGACATTTTTTGTGGACATACTCAACATGGGATTTAAAATTCAGCTTATTATCTATAAAAGTTCCTAAATATTTGTATGATTCAACACGTTCTACTTCAGCACCTTTGATAAAAAGGGGTGGTACAGCTTTTGGATTCTTTCTAAAATCAATCAACATTTCTTTCGTTTTTGTTACATTCAGATCAAGATAGTTATGATCGCACCAGTCAACAAATCTTTGAACCTCCTTGAAGTAAACAGAATCAGAGTTGGAAAGATCCACAAGTGCTGAGTCATCTGAATATTTAATGTACAAAGTTGAATCACTTCCTGAACAATCATTTGTGTACAGAGTAAAAAGCACTGGTGATAAAACAGTACCCTGGGGTGCGCCAGTTGAAATGACTCTGGAAGACGAAACAACACTTTGATATCGAACAGACTGTGTCCTCTGTGTAAGAAAATCAATTATCCAAAGAATGAGCTTGTTACCCACATTTATGTTAATGAGTTTCTTTGTCATCAGATGTGGTTGTATGGTGTTGAATGCTGATGAGAAATCAATAAAGAGAATGCGTACAAAGGAGGCAGGCCAGTTTGGCCGTTGGTATGGATGACACGTTACACATAGCATGCACCTTCCCCGAAGCTGGGGTATGGCTGCCTTAATGGCGGGATAAAAAAAAAACGGTCATACACACAAAACTCCACTGCCTATCTATACAGGCAGTGTCCGCAGGAGTATCAGCCTGCGTATGCAGAAAGAAAGAAAGGAATTCCCCGTGCACGTTTCTCCCTTCCAGTGAAGATGGCGTCATCCTTTCTCATTGTCATCCATCTGCTCTGTTCTGTTTACTTTTGTTGGTAAGCCAGAGAAAGTTTTGCATTAGCGAAGCATGTGATACACAATGTATCAACTGTAGCATTTGTTACCTGTTAGCGAAGTAGTGGTGAAGGTGATGACCATGTCTGGGTTCTTTTTGACCCTCATTAATTAATTATCCATGTGAATTCGACTGGCAATGTAGAATTCTAGAAAGTCATACACATGAATGTATAGTCATGTAATCCAAGCTAATCTGTTCAGAAAATGATGTCCCAGATGGCCTATCATGTTAGGAGGTGAAGGAGGAAGTAGAACAAAGCCCTTTACCCCCAAGAGAAATTCCAACACAGGGGAATGACTTCATAGAATGCCAGGAACAAAGGAGAATTACTTCAGAGAACAATCGGAACAAGGAAGAGAAACTTTAAACAAAAAACGGAACAAAAGAAAAGAATTACTGGGGAGGGAGCGTGTTGACTGAAAAAAGAAAAAAAAAACCCCCTCCCTCCCCCCCCCCCCCCCCCCCCCAAAAAAAAAAAAAACTGAAACAAAGGAAAATTACATGGAAGAATTGGAAAGAAGGGGGAGTACCTGGAAGAGAACTATTGTAACATAAAGAATCAGGGTTAATATGTGTAAGTACGTGTGTGTGTGTGTGTGTGTGTGTGTGTGTGTGTGTGTGTGTGTGTGTGTGTGTGTGAAATATACAGACTATTTATGTGTAAGTACGTGTGTGTGTGTGGTGTGTGTGTGTGTGTGTGTGTGTGTGTGTGTGTGATACAGACTATTTAACTTCTCTCTCTCTCTCTCTCGCTCGCTCGCTCGCTCCCGTCCGCCCTTTGAGATTGTTTGTGTGTATGCTGTATGTGCATTTTCTGGGCAGATCAACCGGTTTTCCGCCAGACCGACCTCTGAACGACGTCCCATATCAATACGTCGGCCAGCATTAGATTAATGCAGCCCATAAATCATCTCTGGTAGGGTCACTGCAGTGTGAACAGTTTATTCCATCTGATCTCTCTCTCTCTCTCTCTCTCTCTCTCTCTCTCTCTCTCTCTCTCTCTCTCTCTCTCTCTCTCTCTCTCTCTCTGGATGTGACTTTGTGTTCCAAGCGCGCGTGCGCTCTAGCGCTCGTTTTGGTGCATGCATGCATGCGTGTGTTGTGTGAGTGCGAGACAGTGTCCACTTCACTATCTCTCAGTGTCTCAAACTACCAGTGTTTCTCTCTCACTGTCTTTTCTTCTCTACTGCTCTTCCCTTATTCTCTCTCTCTCTCTCTCTCTCTCTCTCTCTCTCTCTCTCTCTCTCTCTCTCTCTCTCTCTCTCTCTCTCTCCCTCTGGTGTGTGTGTGTGTGTGTGTGTGTGTGTGTGTGTGTGTCCCATACGCGCGCGCGCGCGTGCACACCACACACACACACACACACACACACACACACACACACACACACACACACACACGCACGCACGCGCACACTGACACTGGGAAAAGAACTATGAGAAGACAACGAGCTGGAAATAATTGACGGCGAACGTTGTGTTTCTTGCGCGGCAAGTCGATAGTGATTATGCCCTTCGTCAAACTGTAACAGTCCCTCCTCAGTGATAAAACCCAGCGTTCTCCTGGCCTGATATTCCTGTAGTCAGGGAGTTTTCGTTCTTTCTTTTGTTTCGTGTTCTCTCATTCTGTTCATGGGTTGTGATATTTTTTTTTAATTTCTTTGCTCCCATCCTGTTTTCACTTCATCCTCCGTTTTGCCTCTTTCGTTCCTCTGATCGCTTTTCTGCTTTCTTCGTTTAATTGCTTCTCTCTCTCTCTCTCTCTCTCTCTCTCTCTCTCTCTCTCTCTCTCTCTCTCTCTCTCTCTCTCACACTCCCCACCCACCCACCCATCATCTCCATATCTATCTCTGTGTTCTTACAAACAACTTACGATGTTGTGTATGTAGAAACGAACACGTACCCTATTTGCATCAATTCTGTTAAAGAAAAAGTGTTACTTTTGGTTTACAAAAATAACAAGAATGGATGAGCGTAGATTACCACAGAGACATGTTGTATCCGGTTTGATTTGATAGAACGTGACAAAGGAAACTGGGCTCAACTATTCGTTGTAAATTATGTATGTATGGATCCGGTTATGTCCGGCTAAACCAAGGGGTTGCTGCAATGGAGGATTTTCTTCCAATCTATAGAGATGGACTGATTGAATAATTGAATAATCATATGAGCAATAGCGAAAGATTTCATGTTTACAAGTCCTTTTGCACCGTGCCTGATGGTGAAACCTATCTATTGCTGAATCCTGACAGGCAATTAAAACACGTAACTATTGGATTGTGACTTGGTATAACTGACATTGCAGTGCACTATTACTGTCGCCGACTCCATAGCAATGCCTATACATCATGCCAGCTTTGTAGAGAGGAGATAGAATGTGAAATGCATTTCGTGTTCTGTTGTCCTGTCCTGTCAAAACGAAGAGCTCCGCACATAACATTGAAGCATTACAAAATCCCAAAAACCACTTCAGATGAGCACTTTGTTTGGCATGAATTATACTCATGAACAAACCGTCAGATATCTGTCAGTTTATTTGTTGAAGGCGTTCCAAAACTGCGGTCTTTTATGTTATCATTGGATAGTTTCTGAACGTGTGGTAGTAATGTCTGTATGTAGTTCTTATGGTACTTCTACGATTATATTTGTTTGCACCCCTTTCATGAGTGGCAGTGGTTTAAACATGAATAACTTATGTTGAGTCTTAAGTTTGTTCTCTGTCTGTCCGTCCGTCTTACTGTCTCTCTGTGTCTCTGTCTCTCTGTATGTATGTATGTATGTATGCATGTATGCATATATGTATGTATGCATGTGTGTGTGTGTGTGTGTGTGTGTGTGTGTGTGTGTGTGTGTGTGTGTGAACAGATGACTAGAAGGAAGAAACAAGTGCAAGCTAACAACCCATCACAACAGATCTTTAGACCCCCCCCCCACACACACACACACACACACACACAGCGCGCGCGCGCGCGCGCGCGCGCGGTGTGTGAGTATTCATTCGTACACGCCTGTCCGCGAACGTGCAGTCAGGCTAACGTGCGTGTGTATGTCTTCGTAAAGACCAAGCAGGCAAACAAAAGCGGTGGTTTGGTGTCAGGTGGGTTCACTGCTGCAGAACTGAATTCGATGTCAGGTGTTGCGAGTTCCAATCCCACCGGCTCCCAGTGTAAACACTTCTGCTGTCCTCCCTTATCGTTCTAGTGGCGTCAGTTTGGTGTTCAATGGGTATTTATTGGTCTTTACACTCTCATGGGATGCTCACCCCAGTCAGACTTCGTCTTCATTGGGGTCAAACATTTACCCTGTTAGTCAGTAACAAGGGTCCACGACTTGTGCCTCACGGTGCTAACCACCTTGTCACGGCAGACCTGTGTGTGACTTGTGCCTCACGGTGCTAACCACCTTGTCAAGGCAGACATGTGTGTGACTTGTGCCTCACGGCGTTAACCACCTTGTCAAGGCAGACATGTGTGTGACTTGTTCCTCACGGCGTTAACACCTTGTCAAGGCAGACCTGTGTGTGACTTGTGCCTCACGGCGTTAACCCACCTTGTCACGGCAGACATGTGCCTCACGGCGTTAACCACCTTGTCAAGGCAGACATGTGTGTGACTTGTGCCTCACGGCGTTAACCACCTTGTCACGGCAGACCTGTGTGTGACTTGTGCCTCACGGTGTTAACCACCTTGTCATGGCAGACATGTGTGTGACTTGTGCCTCACGGCGTTAACCACCTTGTCACGG
>JADBJO010023943.1:0-7500 GCA_016801955.1 Conus betulinus | reverse complement strand
TGTGTGTGTGTGTGTGTGTGGTGTGTGGGTGTGTGTGTGTGTTTAGGTGTATGTGCATTTTTGCGCGTCTGTGCTCTACGTTTGTGCATGCGGGCATGAGGTGAAAAAGATTGCAACAGCTGATATAGACAGGAGGCCACTGGCATTATCACTGGTTCCATTACAGCAAGTCATTGGTGGCCACCTGGTTAGCTGTCCATGTGTGGGAACCTCCCAATTGACCAGGGTCATCTGTCCTGTAAACTCTGTTCTCTCCATCCTTTTCCCATCGGCCTGCTGGAAGGCAGCAAGACGTAAGAGGTCCTGAACAGAGATCGTCACCTGTCCAGTCTTCCAGGGCTGCCCCTTTCGGCGGAGATGACCAAATGATGTCTTCTCCTCATCCCATGTCCTTGTGGTCTTCTCCCCCCAAAGAATGTTTGAACAAACCTATCAGGTCACATTCAGTATCGCGCGAATAACACTGCTCTAGTGATTAGCAGGTGTGTGTGTGTGTATGTGTGTGTGTGTGTGTGTGTGTGTGTGTGTGTGTGTGTGGGTGTGTGTGTTTTGCTAGGTCCTTTAATTTAGCTGTGGGGGCGAGTGTACTGTTGGAACTGATTGTAACCAGCAGTAATATACATGTTCTTTCATTTCACACAATACAAGATAGTTTTGCATCAGACATATGTAGAGAGTTACTTTGACGTGGTGAGGCCTGGTGAGAAGAAGAAGAGTTGAACCAAAGCGGGCAGTTGGAAGAATGACAAGAATCGGCGTTAAGTAAATGAACATTAAGAACAAAAGAGAATACTTCAGATAAGAATTGGAACAAAGATGAAGTACTCGAAAAAAAAATCCATAGCTTGTGAGTTGACTTCAGTGCCTGACAGCCCTGATGTGGCCTTTTGCGGTCGGCTGGGCTATAAGCGACATTATCTTACCTTACTCGTAACTGAACTGATACGAATAAGTATATCTAGTTACTGGAACAAAGAAGAATGGCCTGAGGGGAAACGATCGGGTCAAAAAAGAATGACCTAAAAGAAGAACTAGAACAAAGGAGAATCAAATGACAGACGAGGAGCGAAAGGAATTGTTTGAAGGAACTATTGGAAAACGTAGGGATTCCTTTTTATGCCCAAGAGTGTTCGTTTATTCGTTTATATATATATATATACATATATATATACATGTGTGTGTGTGTGTGTGTGTGTGTGTGTGTGTGTGTGTGTGTGTGTGTGTGTGCGGGCGCGCGCGTGTGTGTGCATCTCTCTGAGTCTCTGTGACAGAGATTGAGATTCTCTGCTTAACTGCTTCTCTCTTATGAGATTCTCTCTCTCTCTCTCGTCCTCTCTCTCTCCTCTCTCCCCCCCCCCCCCCCCCCCCCCCCCCACCCACTTTGTATGCTATCTAAGAAGCTCTGTGTTAGCGTAGATCCATCACTTTTCCTCCCGACTTACCTGTGAAGAATAGCAAACATCCAGACATCAACTAGCATCACATTAATTCAGCCATAAATCGTCTCCTTCAGGGCTGATTTCTTCATCTCTTCTTATCGCATCACACCCCTCTCTCTCTCTCTTCTCTCTCTCTCTCTCTCTCTCTCTCCTCTCTCTCTCTCTCTCTGATTCTGTGTGTGTGTGTGTGTGTGTGTGTGTGTGTGTGTGTGTGTGCCTGCAGCGTGCGTGCTCCAATCCCTGTGTGCATCTGTCTGTTTCAGACTATCTGCTGCCGTTAGTCTCTCACTCCCGTTCCCTCATCCTCGCTTTCCTTCCTTTCTCTGCCTGCCTTTTTTTCTTCTTCTCCCCTGTCACTCCCACTCCTTCGTGTTCTCTCTTTTTTCCTGTTACCTGTCTGGTCTGGCTGGCTGACTGGCTGGTTAATTGGCTGGCTGGCTCTCCGCTCTCTCTCTCTCTCTCTCTCTCCTCTCTCATACACACACAACACACACACACACACACACACACACACCACACACACACACACACACACACACACATCAGTGGAGGATCTATTATCATCGTAAGTGAGGAATTTTGTCTTGTCCTTCTCTTCTGTGTGTGTGTGTGTGTGTGTGGTGTGTGTGCGTGTGCGTGTGTGCTTGCTTTGCGCGTGCGCGCGTGTGCGTGCGTGTGCGTGCGTTCATGTTTGAGCAAATGTATGTATGCGTGCGTGTGTACGTGCGTGCGCCAATCCCTGTCTTCAATTCTTGTTTGTCTGTAACTACTGCGTGCCTGTTTTTTCTCTCTCACCCCCGACCCTCTCATCTCCCTCCATCCTCCTTCCTGTTTCTGCCCGTCTTTTATTTTTCTGTCCCCCATTACAGTCCCCACTTCCCTCATCTTCTCTCTGTCTCTCCTCTCTTTCTGTCTGTCTGTCCGTCTCTCTCCTGAGAGCGAGTGTGAGAGAGAGATAGAGAGAGGGGGGGGGGAGAATAAGGCATTAATTACGCTCTCTCTCTCTCCGGTCTCTCCCCTCTCTCTGTCTCTCTGTCTGTCTGCTCTCTGTCTCTGTCTCTGTCTCTCTCTCTCTCTCTCTCTCTCTCTCTCTCTCTCTCTCGTTGTCGCACATCTTCATTTTTCTCTCCCTCTTTTGCAAGCTCTTTTTTTTTTTTTCTTTTTTTATGAATTTGCCTTTCATTCCGTGTCACAGATTTAGACACCCAGATCAGAGAACGAAAAACGCTCCAGTCTGAAGATGCACACACACCCCAGCACGTCTGCATATACAATGCACACAACCACGCGCACGTACTCATATACTCACACGCAACGCGCGCGCGCACAGCACACTGTCACAAACACACGTGCTGGTAATGAAGCTACCACATCAAGCTGAGTAAGGGCGCGAGCGCGCTCGCGCTTGCGCGCACACACACACACACACACACATCACACACACAACACACCACACACACACACACACACACGCACAAGACACACACAACGACTTACACCATTTACTGTCCGAGATTCACATAAAATGTTGTACTGACTCTCCCTCTCCTCTCTCGTCGCGTCGCCTCACTCAACTCTGCTCACCCTCCCACTCACTCACTTCGTACTTCTTTCCCCCCTCTCCTCTCCGGTCTCTCTCTTCTCCTACTCGCTCTCCTCATCTCCTCTCTCTCTTCTCTTCTCACTCTTCTCCTCTCCTCTTCCTCAAATCTCTCTCGTCCTCTCTCCCTCTCCCTCTCCTCTCACTCTTAACTCAATCTCTCTCTCCCTCTGTACTCTCATCTCTCCGCTCTCCTCGTCTCTCGATCTCCTCCTCTCCATCCCCCTCTCTTCTTCCTCTCTCTCTCTCTTCTCTCTCTCTCTCTCTCATCTCTCTCATACATACACCCACGCACACACACCCCACACACGCACACCCACACCACCCCCACACACCCACACAAACACCACACCCACGGCACACACAACCACACACACACAGACACACACACCCACACACACGCACACACACACCCACACACACACACACACACACACACACACAATCGCACGCGCTCCACGCGCACCCACACCCGCACGCACGCACGCGCACACACACACACACACACAACTCCCTCCTCTCTCATCCACTCACTCGCTTCACACACACACACCCACACCAAACACACACACACACCCACACACACACACCAAACTGTTAGTCACTCACGAATCTTACAGAGCGAGAGAGAGAGAGAGAGAGAGAGAGAGAGAGAGCACTATGGATTGGGAAATAATTGACAGCAGACCTTTCGTTTCTAACCCATGAAATTGATGGTGGTTATGCCCACCGTCAAACTGTAACATCCTTCCCCAGCGATGTTCTTGGCCTGATTTCGCTGCGTTCAGAATGATCTTTTCTCTATTTCTTTCCTGCTTTCTTTTCCATCTTTCTTTTTCCCCTCTTAATTCTGTACTTCCGTTGTTGTTGTTTTGTGTGCTGTCTTCCAACGACCTCCTCGTCCACCATGTCTTCTTTATGCTGCATTATTCCTTTTGCCTTCGTCCTTCTTTTGATCATGCGCCCCAGGCATCTTTCTTTCTTTGTTTTTTTTTATTGCTTCTGTCTCTTGTTGTGTCTCTCTGATCATGCTTCCGGATATTTTTTTTTTTTTTATCGTCATTATTATTGTTGTTGTTAATGTTATTGTTGCTGTTAGCGTTATCGTTGTTGTTGTTGTTAGCAGCAGCAGCAGCAGCAGCAACAGCAGCAGCAATGGTAGTAGTAGTAGTATCAAACTGAATGCCCAAGGCGTTTACAGCTAACAAGCGCACATCACATCCCAACTAGAAACCCAATGAAAAAGAATAACCAGCGGTGCGTACAAAAGCTTTCGCAATCAAACCTTACTCCACATATTCCCCCCCCCCCCCCCCCCCACCACACACACAGGCATCCAAACGCATACGAAACTCCCTAGCTGGGGGTCGGGGATTTGAATGAGGACGGACGATGTGAGGTAATGTGCCGGAAGATCATTTCAGATGACAGGGCGTGACAGGCGACAGATTGCTGACCCAAGGATTCACAAACGGTTAGAGGGAGTCTGGAGAGAGCAGTATTGGAAGAACGGAGTGCACGTGATGGGCTGTACAGGGTGTGCATGTCTGTGATGGATTGTGGTATTGGCACCACAGCGTCACTCTATATGATGGATTGTGGCATTGGTACCACAGCTTCACTCTATGTGATGGGTTGTGGCATGGTACCACAGCTTCACTCATGTGAGGATTGTGGCATTGGTACCACAGCTTCACTCTATGTGATGGGTTGTGGCATTGGTACCACAGCTTCACTCTATGTGATGGATTGTGGCACTGGTACCACAGCTTCACTCTATGTGATGGATTGTGGCACTGGTACCACAGCTTCACTCTATGTGATGGATTGTGCACTGGTACCAAAGCTTCACTTTATGAGATGGATTGTGGCACCGGTACCAAAGCTTCACTGTATGTGATGGATTGTGGCACTGGTACCACAGCTTCACTCTATGTGATGGATTGTGGATTGGTACCACAGCTTCACTACTGTGATGGATTGTGGCATTGGTACCAAAGCGTCACTGTATGTGATGGATTGTGGCATTGGTACCAAAGCGTCACTGTATGTGATGGATTGTGACATTGGTACCAAAGCGTCACTGTAGTGGTGGATTGTGGCATTGGTACCAAAGCGTCACTGTATGTGATGGATTGTGACATTGGTACCAAAGCGTCACTGTATGTGATGGATTGTGGCATTGGTACCAAAGCGTCACTGTATGTGATGGATTGTGGCATTGGTACCACAGCTTCACTACCTGTGATGGATTGTGACATTGGTACCAAAGCGTCACTGTATGTGGTGGATTGTGACATTGGTACCAAAGCGTCACTGTATGTGATGGATTGTGACATTGGTACCAAAGCGTCACTGTATGTGGTGGATTGTGGCATTGGTACCAAAGCGTCACTGTATGTGATGGATTGTGACATTGGTACCAAAGCGTCACTGTATGTGATGGATTGTGGCATTGGTACCAAAGCGTCACTGTATGTGATGGATTGTGGCATTGGTACCAAAGCGTCACTGTATGTGATGGATTGTGGCACTGGTACCAAAGCGTCACTCTATGTGATGGATTGTGGATTGGTACCACAGCTTCACTACCTGTGTGGATTGTGGCATTGGTACCAAAGCGTCACTCTATGTGATGGATTGTGACATTGGTACCAAAAGCGTCACTGTATGTGATGGATTGTGTCATTGGTACCAAAACGTCGCTGTATGTGATGGATTGTGGCATTGGTACCAAAGCGTCACTATATGCGCGAAATACTGCTACCGCTCCTTCTTCATTAAATATGAGGCTTTGGCTTGGCATGAATGATTGGAATCTGAATATGTCTCCCTTCCCTTGGTGTGAATGATTGGAATCTGAATCTGTCTCCCTTCTCTTGGTATGAATGATTGAAATCTGAATTTGTCTCCCTTCCGTCTCCCCCCTCCCTTTCTCTTTCCTCTCCCCTCCTCATGTTTGAGTGTATGGCCTTCAAACTGTGGATGTGCTTGTGTGTGTGTGTGTGTGTGTGTGTGTGTGTGTGTGTGTGTGTGTGTGTGTGTGTGTGTGTGTTTGCTATCATTGGGACTGACCTATTGATTGATAAGAATACTCTGTAGCATCAGCGAGGTTTTAAACCAGCGGATGGCAAGAAATCCATGACGTGCTCCTCCGGTGACAGCACCAGCTAGTTTTCGTGACGTTACCTCTAAGTGTCTGAGCAGCACGTGGTAAAGATAAAGTCCGTGTCACTTTCGTAATTTAATACACTGCAGAGAGAGAGAGAGAGAGAGAGAGAGAGAGGAGAGAGAGAGAGAGAGAGAGAGAGAGAGAGAACGAACGAACGAACGAACGAAATGTTGTTTAATGAGGGAAAAGAATAAGCACAAGTCAGTGGCTTTTTTTCATCCAGCCCTCAAACAATAAATACGTGGAAGAAATCATTGCATGCAACTGCATAGAAACTCATACAATAATGAATACATAGCAATTTAAAATAAGAGAATGCACAATATAACTAGAGGAAGAGAGTGTGGGAGAGAGGGAGGGATGGAGAGCGACACAAAGAGAGAGAGAGAGAGGAGAGAGAGAGAGAGAGAGAGAGAGAATTTTTGCACGCGCGCGCGCGCGTGCACACACACACAAACACACACACACACACACCACACACACACGCGCGCGCGCGCGCGCGCGCGCGCGAGCCTGGGCCCCCGAGTGCAACAAGCTGCTGTGTTGTGGGCTAATCCAGCCTTCTATTCCGGCCCGCTGACCTCAAGGGATAGAGGGGCCTGAAGTTCCCTGTCTAACACCTTTACATCCTGCCGCCCAAATCGATCACCGTGTTTGCTGAACACCAATGATTTCAGGACCTGTAGGCATGACGGGGGGGGGGGGGGGGGGGGGGGGGGGGGGGGAGCTTTATCAGGGTGCAGGAAGTAGGCATCCATACATGCGTCCGTGAGTGGGGGGAGGCGTAGGTTTGGTGTTTTGTATCAACTTTTGTTGTTGGGGATTTCAGAGGGGAATGAAAAAAGCGGACTTCACTTGATGTCATTGTCTCCCTTTGATTAGAGAGATGACCCCACCAGTAATCAGATTATCTATCATTTTTTTAAGACATAGACGTTAACATCCCAGTTCATTGGGAGATGTCTGAGGAGAGAGAGAGAGAGAGAGAGAGAGAGAGAGAGAGATGAGAGAGAGAGAGAGAGATTTAAAATGGAAATGGGGGCAATATTAAGAAAGTATCTTTTTAAGTGGCATTTTTTCGTTATCTTTTGCCCTGCCTGGGTGTCATATTCATATTTTCAATGACTACACGTTTTACATGGCGCTGTGTGTAGATTTTTAGCCCGTGAAATGAAAATCGACTGACCTAATACCTGCATTACACTTTTTCTGAATAATCTGTCCTCCTGTGCCGTACTTTATGACCAAGTACCACTTAAAAAGAACATGAGATGTAAGAATAAATAGCT
>JADBJO010023942.1:17500-25824 GCA_016801955.1 Conus betulinus | reverse complement strand
ATTTCTTCCTATCTATCTTTATATCATCTTTAGGGCCGGGAATAACTCAGCTGGTTAAAGCGCACCGGACTCGTAATCCTCGTGACCTTGGGGTGCATGTTCGAATCTCCGCTGGGTACCGTTTCAGCATTGGTGAATTTTCTCTTGTGAGTTAACACTGGTTCAGAACTCCATTTCCTAAAAGTCATTCGAATGATGAAATTTTTATGTTGATGTTCACGCATGCATGTGAAGACCGCACGCATTACTTTTTGCATACACGCAAAAATATCGTTACCTATTTTGGAAGAGGAATTCCATTTGGGCCATTGGGGTTGTGGATGACACGTTATACACAGCGTGCACTCTGCGTGAGAAAATAGGAAGAGTGAAGCTGGAAAAGAAGCTGAATGAATGACTCTGACTGAACGACACGGGAAATGAAAAACTGGCATGTTGTGTGCCAGCAGGCAGCTGTTGAGTTGGCTCCGCCCACGTGTAAATGGGAGTGTGGGCTCTGCAAAGTGCTTAGAGGATAGGCGCTATGAAAGTACTTTTCCATGATGATCATCCTCATCATGATCATCGACATCATCATCATCATCATCATCATCATCTCATCCATCATCATCATCATCATCATCATCGTCATCGTCGTCGTCGTCGTCGTCGTCGTCGTCGTCATCATCGTCGTCGTCATCGTCATCGTCATCGTCATCATTGTCATCATCATCATCATCATCATCATCATCGTCGTCATCATCATCATCATCATCATCATCATCGTCATCATCATTATCATCGTCGTCATCATCATTATCGTCATCATCTCCATCATCATTATATCCTGGCATCAATCGCCACATCCAGAGACCCATGCAAATCCGCCATGGCTGGCAATCATACATTTTGAGCAAATATCTGAGATGCATCGATTTGCCTGTAAGGTCAAAACTCCACTGCGTGGCCCCAGTCTTCCTGTATGAGCCCATAGTCCCTGTGTACTGTGTGGCCCCAGTCCTCCTGTATGAGCCGCTAGCCCACTGTACAGTGTGGCCCCAGTCCTTCTGTATGAGCCGCTAGCACACTGTACGTGTGGCCCCAGTCCTCCTGTTGAGCCCATAGCCCACTGTACAGTGTGACCCCAGTCCTCCTGTATGAGCCCATAGCCCCACTGCTCTGTGTGGCCCCAGTCCTCCTGTATGAGCCGCTAGCCCACTGTTACAGTGTGGCCCCAGTCTCCTCCTGTATGAGCCCATAGCCACTGTACAGTGTGACCCCAGTCCTCCCGTATGAGCCCCTAGGCCCACTGTACAGTGTGGCCCCAGTCCTCCTGTATGAACCCATAGCCCACCGTACAGTGTGGCCCCAGTCCTGTATGAGGACCCATAGCCCACTGTACAGTGTGGCCCCAGTCCGTCCTGTATGAGCCCATAGCCCACTGTACAGTGTGGCCCCAGTCCTCCTGTATGAAGCCATAGCCCACTGTACAGTGTGCCCCAGTCCTCCTGTATGAGCCCATAGCCCACTGTACAGTGTGGCCCCAGTCCTCCTGTATGAGCCCATAGCCCACTGTACAGTGTGGCCCCAGTCGTCCTGTATGAGCCCATAGCCCACTGTACAGTGTGGCCCCAGTCCTCCCTGTATGAGCCCATAGCCCACTGTACTGTGTGCCCCCAGTCCTCCTGTATGAGCCCAAAGCCCACTGTACAGTGTGGCCCAGTCCTCCTGTATGAGCCCATAGCCCACTGTACTGTATGGCCCCAGTCTTGTATGAGCCCATAGCCCACTGTACAGTGTGCCCCCAGTCCTCCTGTATGAGCCCATAGCCCACTGTACAGTGTGACCCCAGTCCTCCTGTATGAGCCCATAGCCCACTGTACAGTGTGGCCCCAGTCGTCCTGTATGAGCCCATAGCCCACTGTACAGTGTGGCCCCAGTCCTCCTGTATGAGCCGCTAGCCCACTGTACTGTGTGCCCCCAGTCCTCCTGTATGAGCCTCTAGCCCACTGTACAGTGTGGCCCAGTCCTCCTGTATGAGCCCATAGCCCTCTGTACTGTGTGGGCCCCAGTCTCCTGTATGAGCCCATAGCCCACTGTACAGTGTGGCCCAGTCGTCCTGTATGAGCCCATAGCCCACTGTACAGTGTGGCCCCAGTCCTCCTGTATGAAAGCCAGAAGCCCACTGTACGTGGTGGCCCCAGTCCTCCTGTATGAACCCATAGCCCACTGTACAGTGTGGCCCCCAGTGCTGTATGAGCCCATAGCTCACTGTATAGTGGGGCCCCAGTCCTCCTGTATGAGCCCCTAGCCCACTGTACAGTGTGGCCCCATTCCTCCTGTATGAGCCCCTAGCCCACTGTACGTGTGCCCCAGTCCTCCTGTAGGAGCCGCTAGCCCACCGTACAGTGTGGCCCCCAGTCCTCCTGTATGAGCCCATAGCCCACTGTACAGTGTGACCCCAGTCCTCCTGTATGAGCCCATAGCCCACTGTACAGTGTGGCCCCAGTCATTCCTGTATGAACCCATAGCCCCACCGTACAGTGTGGCCCCCAGTCCTGTATGAGCCCATAGCCCACTGTGTCAGTGTGGCCCCCCATCCTCCTGTATGAGCCCATAGCCCACTGTACAGTGTGGCCCCAGTTCCTGTATGAGCCCATAGCCCACTGTACAGTGTGCCCCCAGTCCTCCTGTATGAGCCCATAGCCCACTGTACAGTGTGGACCCCAGTCCTCCTGTATGAGCCCATAGCCCACTGTACAGTGTGGCCCCAGTCAGTCCTGTATGAGCCGCTAGCCCACTGTACAGTGTGGCCCCAGTCCTCCTGTATGAGCCCCGCTAGCCCACTGTACTTGTGTGCCCCCAGTCCTCCTGTATGAGCCCATGGCCCACTGTACAGTGTGGCCCAGTCCTCCTGTATGAAGCCCATAGCCCTCTGTACTAGTGTGGCCCCAGTCTTGTATGAGCCCATAGCCCACTGTACAGTGTGGCCCCCAGTCGTCTTCCTGTATGAGCCCATAGCCCACTGTACAGTGTGGCCCCAGTCCTCCTGTATGAGCCCATAGCCCACTGTACAGTGTGGCCCCCAGTCCTCCTGTATGAACCCATAGCCCACTGTACAGTGGGGCCCCAGTGCTGTATGAGCCCATAGCCCACTGTATAGTGTGGGCCCCAGTCCTCCTGTATGAGCCCATAGCCCACTGTACAGTGTGGCCCCCAGTCCTCCTGTATGAGCCCATAGCCCACTGTACAGTGTGGCCCCAGTCCTCCTGTATGAGCCCATAGCCCACTGTACAGTGTGGCCCCAGTCCTCCTATGAGCCCATAGCCCACTGTATAGTGTGGCCCCAGTCCTGTATGAGCCCATAGCCCACTGTACAGTGTGGCCTCATTCCTCCTGTATGAACCCATAGCCCAGTACAGTGTGGCCCCAGTGCTGTATGAGCCCATGCCCACTGTGTAGTGTGGCCCCCAGTCCTCCTGTATGAGCCCATAGCCCACTGTACAGTGTGGCCCCAGTCCTCCTGTATGAGCCGCTAGCCCACTGTACAGTGTGGCCCCAGTCAGTCCTGTATGAACCCATAGCCCACTGTACAGTGTGGCCCCAGTGCTGTATGTCCCATAGCCCACTGTATAGTGTGGCCCCAGTCCTGTATGAGTCCCATAGCCCACTGTACTGTGTGGCCCCAGTCCTCCCGTATGAGCCCATAGCCCACTGTACAGTGTGGCCCCAGTCCTCCTGTATGAGCTCATAGCCCACTGCACTGTGTGTGCCCCAGTCCTGTATGAGCCCATAGCCCATAGTCCCTGTACAGTGTGGCCCCCAGTCCTCCTGTATGAACCCATAGCCCCACTGTACTGTGTTGGCCTCAGTTCCTCCCGTATGAGCCCATAGCCCACTGTACAGTGTGGCCCCAGTGCTGTATTGAGCCGCTAGCCCACTGTATAGTGTGGCCCCAGTCCTGTATGAGCCCCTAGCCCACTGTATAGTGTGGCCCCAGTCCTGTAATGAGCCCATAGCCCCTGTAGAATGTGTGGCCCCAGTCCTCCTGTATGAGCTATACCCTGGTCTACTGTGAGCAGAAACAGGCAAGTGCTTGATGGAGCCCAAATTCGAGTGCCCACCACCTCCTTCTTCTTCGTTCCTTCCTCATTCACCAACCCGTTAGATGATGTCCTCGATGAAGGCTGCCGTCCACCGCAGCTCCTCCAGGGTGCCGTACAGCTTGGCTTCCACTGCTGTCGGTGTTGGCCAGTACTTTTTTCCTGGATGCTGCATACGTCGTACAGACTTGAAGGATGTGGTCAGTTGTCATTGGTGGTCCCTCACCACAAGGGCACTCTCCACTCTGTCCAATGCCAAATTTTGTGTGTGCATGTGGTGGAGCAGGCGATTGTGTCCAGTCCTCAGGCGGCGATAGACTTAGGAAATTCATAAAGTAGGGTCGAACTTCCACTTAAGCGCTGTGACTTAAGCCTTTTTTTTTTTTTTTTAAATTCCAAAGTTGTAAAGACAAAACGCAAGCTTTGCTAGTGCAGGCGGGGGTTGGATATGATGATTTAAAGTTAACATTTTAAACGGTGGTGACTGAGTAGAACAGTTCCTCTAGCCTTCACTGACTTATACTCATAGACCTGTTTAGTGTCGCATTGACCGCTACTACTAAAACCATCTCTCTTGTGTGTGTGTGTGTGTGTGTGTGTGTGTGTATGTGTGTGTGTGTGTGTGTGTGTATGGTAAACGTAAGATGTCTTCTTTCTTCTTATTTAATGAAATGTTACTGACATCACCACTTTTTCATTTTGTCTGTTCTAAATACGGTTGCCCATTGCCTCCATGTGTGTGTGGTGTGTGTGTGTGTGTGTGTGTGTTTTGTGTGTGTGTGTGTGTGTGTGTTGTGTGTGCGCGCGCGCCGCGCGTGCATGCGAGTGTGTGTGTGTCTCTGTGTGTTGTGTGTGTGTGTGGGGGGGGGGGGGGGGCGCGTGTGTGTGGGCGCCGAGCATAAGCGCGTAGGAGAGTGTGTGTGTGTGTGTGTGTGTGTGTTGTGTGTGGTGTGTGTGTGAGTGAGGAGAGGAGAGAGGGAGAGAGAGAGAGAAGGGGAGAGAAGAAAGGGGGAGCGGAGAAGATAGACATACTGCTCATAGAGAGAAGACAGAAAGACATCAGACAGGACCAACCACACACACACACACACACACACACACACACACACAACACAAGAGAGAGAGAGAGAGAGATAGAGAGAGAGAGAGAAGAGAGAGAGAGAGAGAGAATGTTCTATGGTGGGGAAGGGGGGTGGTCTGCATTGTGGGCAAGGGTTAAATGGATGGTTGGTAGTCAAAGGTAAATATAATCCGCATCGGTTTTTTCTTAATTCTTTTTTTTTTTTTTTTTTTACGTGTGTTAAAATGTTAAATCGGTTAGTGCACTCCATAAAATAATAGTCACAAAAATAACTTTAAAAAAATATATCCGCCCAGTTAAACGAATAAAAAAAACTGGATATTGATCGTTGGTTTTCCATTCATTATTGCTCACTGAATATGTTACAAGCCTTTTCTTTCGGTTGACACAGTCAAACCACAATTTCTCTGAGCTGCATAGATGAAGGAAAGAAAAGGAAAAACAACGCACCAAAACCAGACATAGTGAGCACAAGAGAGTTAGTGATAGCAAGACTTTTTAACATTTGATTCTGAATAAACAAACAAATAAACGAAGAAGAAATGAAAGAAAGACGACAAATGAAATAGAAGTGATCAAAGAAAAGAGGGTTTGAAAAAAGAAAAGAAAAAAAAAAACGCTCTCCACCCCCCCCCCCCCCCCCCCCCAAAAAACACAAAAAACACCCAACCCCGTATATCGGAATGTCAACAAAATAGGAATCTGAATATAAAGATGGTATACCACACATTTAGGTCTTCTGAATACAAACAACTCTTTTTTACAAGATAATCATATAGGGAAAAAAATGGAACGAAACGAAATACTAAAGCTGTAGAGACACCACACCCAGCGTTAAAAAAAAAGAGAATTTAGGAGACAGGGAAATAAACAGGAGAATATAGCTTTGCAAACGATTTGTTCTTTATAATATTATTTGCATGACCATGAAAGGGTATCAAGCGTTTTGGATAAACTGACGATCGCAACACCAACAAATCACAATACCTTGACTCCTTGTTTTTTTTTTTTGTTTTCCAAAGTAATTCACTTCCCAGTACTGCAAAAACAGAAAAGGTCTTATTATTCAGGGGACGGCTGGGGAGGTGGGGGGGGCGGGGGGGAATGGTCTCTCGTTTGGGGTCACGTTTTCAAAACCTTGGAATAAAATTCTGTTTCTCAAAAGGGGTTTTTCTGTTTCTATTCTCGTAGAGATGACTCCACAAAACAATTTCTTCCCAACTCATAATCAGCATTGAACCACGTGGACTATGATCTGGCGAATATTGCTTTGTGTGCATTATTTGTGTGTTATCCTGTAACATCCGAATAAGGCGTATTCGTTAGAAAAAAAAATACTTGTCCATTTTCTTATAGGGAGTTAAAGTAAGGGTATAATATCCACCTTGTTTTCGTGTGTTGACGTGTGTATTTTCACTTGTTTATAGTTACGATTCAATCTGTTTTCAGTCTGCTTATCTTATGTAAGTGTTCATCGTGCTCACACAAGATTGCATTTACTGCTACTGCCATTCGTAAGGACGTGTAACAAAATGTCAAAAAAAGCATATGTGAATAAGGTGACAGAATACATCATTCCCCAGACTGACTCGTTCTCTGTCTTAGTCAGGCACCCATCGAACCATGGATATCACTAATCTTTCTGCTTAAATCTGCATCGTTTCCAGAAACTCCCTTCGTTCGTTCTCAATACCTGATTTCCGTCCCGATGGAAAAGAGCCAGTCCTACCCCCTGACTGTATATTATATTTGTCTATGAAATTCTCTGTAGACACAGAAGTTGTTTGGTCCTTGTCGTTAAGCAACTTTCAGTTCCTGGCTGCGCCCTCGTCAGTAACCCCCAGTAGTGAATGACGGTCCACCCGCGTGTCTAACAGCTACACCACACATCTATAATAACGGTCGACCATCCAGCCGTGGTATTTGACAGAGACACCCCACACCTATAATTCAGTAACAGTGACGATCCTGCTGTGGTATCTGATAGAGATACCCCACCTATAAATCTGGCAGACTGACGATCCCACTCGTGGTATCTAACAAAGACAATCTACCTATAATTCAATGACAGTGACGATCCACTTAAGGTATCTGAAAGAGACAATCCTCCTATAATTCAACGACGGTGAATATCCACCCGCAGTATTTGACAGACACCCCACCTGTAATTCAGTAACAGTCACGATCCATCCGTAGTACTTGACAGAGACAACCCCCCACCTATAATTCAGCGACAGTGATGATCATACTTTTGATACCTAACAGTGACACTCATATCACTGATTAACTGCAGTTCCTCGTAATGATAAAAAAAAATCCAAATGGTTCCCAAATTTTCCAGAAAAGATAGCTTAAGAAAACAGATATCTGAATACATAAATGCATTGGAAAGCAATAATGAATTAAATGCATTAAGAGAAAAAAAAAAAAAAATATCGCCCTTCGCTTAGTTATCCTAATGGTGGGAAGGGAAGTAACTTTTTTTTGTATTCAACAAACAGAAGTAGCCTAAATGCTGCTAAGCAAAAAGCGTTGGAACAATGTTTAAGATCAAGAATTATTTTACAAAAATAGCAACATTTGCTTTGGTCAAGACTGGTGTTCTTGCTAAACAATCCATCTTTGATGGAATACATTCTGTTTTTGACACACAACGACCACCATACTCTGACCATTTTCCCTCTTGTTCTGCCTCCTCCGTCTCTAACTGCTTTGGGGTCCTCCGGGGAAAGGGGGTTGAACCAACTCTGGCCCCGAGGAACCTTTGCGCTTGACCCTTGAGGAGGGGATGGGTGGAGTAGTAAGGGGGGGGAGGAGCGTTGTACAAATCACCTGGGCATGTGCCAGCCATGTTAACAGGAGTGGCGTAGACGTGCCCGGTTGCCCGGAAGCAGGTTGCTGCTGTCCCCATGGGCATTCCGGCGGTATTGTGAGGTTGCTGAAGGTGGGGGGCAGACGGCTGGGGGGCCAGAGGCCTATCAAAGGCAGAAACGATGGCCTGTGGGGACAGGAGGAGGAGAGCGCAGCCGGCGATGTTGACCCCGAAGGACCAGGAGACGTCGAACTGAAAGTCGTGGTTTCCCTTCCAGGTCGTTGATGTAGTTCTCCTGTTCGTCCTGTTCAATCCTGATGGCGTAGGTCACCGCTCCACTGAGGCCAGA
>JADBJO010023942.1:0-5000 GCA_016801955.1 Conus betulinus | reverse complement strand
TCCATCATATGAGATTATAAACCGAAGTTCCATATGTGGACGCACGCTTAAAATCTTGCATACATGTAAAAATCTCATCACAAACTTTCGGAAGAGAAGGCCAGTTTGGCTGTTAGAATGGATGATATGTAGACATACAGCGTACCACCGAAAGAATGGAAATGTAAATGAAAAACTGAGTGACTGACAGACTGAAGGACACGGGAAAAAAAAGACGTCAATGTAGCGCCAGCAGGCAGCTCTTCAGTCGGTTCTACCCAGGTAGGCAGCCCTGTGTACACGAAGAGCGTCGATTAGTCTCTAATCGAGGATAGGTGCTGTGTAAGTGTTCATATCACTATATCATTATTATGCCTGATTACCATCAGATGAAATAATATGATAATGAGAAAAAGAAGAAGAAGAAGAAGAAGAACAACAACAGCAAACACATTGATAATAATGATAATAATGATAAAGACGACGATGATGATGATGACGATGATGATGAGATGATGATGATGATGATGATGATGACGTGAACGACGACAACAACAACAACAGCGATAATAATAATAATAATGATAATATAATAATAATAATTCATACACCAGGACTTCTCTCATTGTGAGCATGACTCAGCAAACATTACACAACACAATTTTAAAAAAAAAAAAAAAGAACTAAAAAGAAAAAAGAAAATAGGCGAAGGGAAGGGGAGGAGGGGCAGGGGGTCGGGGAGGGGGAAACAATGGGGACACAGGGGGGGAAGGGGGGGAGGGGGAGGGGGAGGGGGGGAGGGGAGGGAGGGAGAGGGAGGAGGGGAGGGGAGGGGGAGAGGGGGACGGGAGGAGGGGAGAGACACGAGAGGGGACCAGGGAGAGGGGATGGGGAGGGCGGGAGGGGAGGATGGGACCACAAAGTGGGCGAGGGCGGGGCGAGGGGAGAGGGGGAGCGAGGGAAGAGGGGATGGGGACACACAATGTGACGGACGACGAAGGAGAGCAACAAACGCAGAAAGCTGAGGACTGACTAAGGTTCAAAAGTCAAATTCGTTAAATAACATAGTGCCGGAGCACAAGTGAACTGCCACAGCTTCATCGTCAAGGGGCATGGCAAACCATTGGAACATGATGGATGCGGAGAAGAAGAGGTCCCATTCTCCCTCCCTTCCGCCGCCTTGACCCTATCGCTGACTGAAATCAGGGTACCCATTTACTACTGGGTGGAAAGAGGAGGCGGGGTCTTCCTGGCCAAAGGCAAAAAACAAAAAAAAAAAAAAAAAAAAAAAAAAAAAAAAAAAAAAAAAAAAAAAAAAAAAAAAAAAAAAAACAAAAAAAAAACAGATCCGCCAAAAGGTCTTGTTGAACTAACGACCGTCAGCTCCACAGCAAAGGCATTGGACCGGGGGCGCCCTCTGCATTCAAAGGAGATGTTTTCCACACTTGGTCTTTGATCACGGATTCGGCTGAACTTTCGATCCAAAGAGATCAACACCTTTATCTGATTTAAGATGTTAATGAGGAAGAGATTTTTTTTGTTGTTGAAATAAACTACATTTCTGCTGTTGTTTTCTAGAAGGTGTATTTTTGAAGGTTTGTGCGAATGAGTTTTTTCTTTCTTTTTTTTTTTTTTTTTTTCTTCTTCAATGATTTGTGAGTTGCACTTCAACGCTGTCATAGGCCCTGTTATGGCCCTTTGCGGTCGGCTGGAACGTTAAGCAACATTCTCTCTGTCCTGTCTGTCTGTCGTCCTCTCTGATATATACGCTCCGTGCGTGGCGCTTTATGGAATGGGACACAACCATCTTTCGCGCGCCTTGTACTTGCTTAAACGCTCCACATTTCGCTGGTTGTAGAACGACCAAAACACTCACCGTTTTTGAAGTTAGCTTCTCAAGCGTGTTGACATGACCGACATTCAACAGCGACAATCAATGGGTCCTCTCCTTTCGCCACTGGCCAGTGAGCATGCTAAGATAGCTCAAAAAGAAGGTCACTGGAAGGTAAAGTGGTTGAAGGACGGACGGGAAAGGAGGCCGGAAGGGAGCGGGGGTGGGGGGGGGGGGGGGGGGGGGGGGGTTGGGGGGAGGGAGGTTATCGCTAAAAACGGTTCTTCTGTCGCTGACGAGAGGCAAACCAACACGCGCGGACAGAAAATAACCAAAGCCACCCACCCGCTACTTGGCCGCTACGTGGCGTGTACGAATCGTTTCAGTGTACAGCAACTTCAACATCAGTGAATCATCACATTCAGCTTCAAACGGATTTCGGGCGTTCCTTTTTCTCCTAACGTCAAACGTAGCAAAAACAGAAACGATTTTGGTAAACAGACATTTTTATTTCCTGTTTTTTTTGTTTTTTTTTTTTTGGATGGGGGGGTGGGGGGGGGGGGGGGGGGGGTCGTGCTTTTCGGTCGGAGTCCCTGACATCGAGTTTGATACTGAAGAACTGAATAAGTTGGTGTCAAAATGCGGTCTTAACTGATTCATGATAACCTCTGCTTTGACATCAGAATATGTACAGACCAGCATTCTGTACCCGTAGGCAACGGTAGGTGACTAGCGGTTAACAACATACAGACTATGCAGTTTGCTTTTTTGTTGCTGGGCACTCGGGATAGTTAGTACTGGTCTTAAAAAGGGGGATCGACATTTTTGATATGCAATTTACTCTAACTCATATCTCACTCTCTTTCTATCTATCCTCTATCTCTATCTGCTTCGTGTGTGTGCGTGTGTGGGTGTGTGTGTGTTTTTTGTGCGTGGATGCGTGCGTTTTGTGTGATTGTGTGTGTGGTGTGTGTGTGGTTGTGTGTGGTGGTGTGTGTGGGTATTTTGTGTGTGGGATCATGCACACACAAGTGTGTGTGTGTTACGTTGGGAAGAGTGATCAGAAACAAACATGCAACAGAATGATAAAACTGCTGCTTGAAGGAGAAGGAAACGGGTAATGATAGAGAGGAAGTAAAGAGAGGAGAGAGAGAGAGAGAGAGAGCGAGAGAGAGAGACGAGAGGGGGGGGGAGAGAGAGAGGGGGGGGGGTGGAGAGGGGGGAAGGGGAAAAAAGAGCAAAGAGGAGAGAAAGAGGGGAAGCGGAGGAGAGGAGAGGGGGGGACAGGAGAGGAAGGAGTGAAGGAGGGAGGAGAGAGGAGGGGAGGAGAGAGGAGGGGAAGGAGGAGGAGGGGAGTAGGAAAGGAGGGAGGGAGATGAGGAGAGGAATGAGGAGGATGGAGGAGGAGGAGAGAGGATCTTTAAGGAGGGGGAAGGAATGAATGAATGAAGAAAATGACTTCTTTAATGGGTGAAATAGGCTCATTGAAGGCCTTTCTTTTACAAGTTATGCCCCAACAACAATCTACAAATTTAAAAAAAAACAAAGTAAAGGTAACAGCAACACTTACAAAATAACCTCAATCTAACGATGCCTGCATGCTTAAAATCTCTCTCGCTCCTCTCTCTCTCTATCTCTCTCTCTCCCTCTCTCTCTCTCTCTCTCCCCACCCCTCTCCTCCCCCTTTCTCTCTCTCTCTCTCTCTCTCTCTCTATCTCCCTCTCCTCTCTCTCTCTTCTCTCTCTCGCTCTAATCACACAATCCAATATCGAAGAAGAAGAGAAGAAGAAGACGAGGAGACAGGAAGGAAAAGATTACTATGATCATTTTGCACACATGACTTTGTCTAGTTTTTAAAGGTTCACAGCTTAACCTACTCCAAATAAAATTTAATATCTTTAAAACTTATAATCGCATTCCGAATTCATCATTGTATCATACAAGTCAGTTGCAATCCTCACGTTCATCTAACAAAAAAAAAAACCCTGATTCCCTCGATCAGTCAATCAGTCAGTCAAGATTATGATGAACTAAACTTGATACACTTCTTCTTCAGGGGCTCTTGACACAAAGCTGCTAGGCGAATTCCATAACCTCATAAAACTCTCAGCCATTATACGTCTTGAAACGCTTTGTTCACTCGATATATCAAGATACTCACAGCGCTTGTCTTCGGTCGTCGATCCAACGCCAAATACCCCCACCGCCACACACACACAAAAACACACACACACACACACACACAGAGCTATGGCCACAGCTGAAAGAAGAGCCAGCGAGGTGTCCTGTGTCAGAACGGTTTTTGCCGAAAACCTTTTGTCCCATGGCTGGGGACGGACGGGGGTCATGGGTACCCGGATGTATGAAGTCTTGTATGTAAGAAGAACATGGGCTTCGCTGGTCTGGTAGGTCAGGAGTTCTATACATGGACTGGGTATTGAGCGGTTGTGCCACCACTCACCGTGAGCAACCACTTGTGCGTGTTCGTGTCAGGTCGTGGTTTTTTGCGTGCTAGGACTGAGGCCGCGTATGGCATTAATTCAAAGGAAGTCTTGTACATTCAGCAAACCACACAGCGCCAGAGACACTTGTAAACACCCCAACCAACAAACAACCTTTCATACCGTCACCTCTTCCCGACTCCATACCCTACACTCCACAGAAATCGTGTTCTTCTTCCTCTCCACTCTCTCTATCTCTCTTCTCTCTCCTCTCTCTCTCTCTCTCTCTTCTATCATCATAATCTTTGGTGCTCTGTATTTTTGTGTGTCGTCAATATGTCTGTCAGTGTGACTGTCCGTTTGTTTGTCTTTCGGGCTGGCTGATGTTGCGCGTCTGTCTCTCGTCTCAGTTTCTGTATATGTTTCTAGTTTTTTGTCTATCTGTCTGTCTCTCTTTCTCTCTTTGCTCTCCTTACCACTACCCACCACACCATCTCTCTCTCCTTTATACACCCATTTCTCTTTATCCTCTCGACTGCTCTTCTATCACCTCTCTATCGGTCTCTCTCTCTCTCGTCTTCCTCTCTCTCCACCTCTTCTCTTTCTATCGTTCTCTCGTTGGGCCGTCTGTTATTTTATCTATCTGTCGTCTGTCTCTGGCTCCTCCCTCCTTTCCTCCCTCACTCCTCTATCTCTCCTATCTCTCTCTCGCTCTCCTCTTCTCAACGTAAACCCACAGCGAAAGCGAC
>JADBJO010023941.1:0-20000 GCA_016801955.1 Conus betulinus | reverse complement strand
GTATATGATTTATGTTGATTCCAGATAAGTTTTGATGACAGATTAACACCTAAAAACTTAACACTTTGTACAAACTTAAGGGCAATTCCATTAATGCTGAATACTGGCATTTTTTCTGGGTTATAACCTGAGTTTAAAAAAAAGGACCATGTTTGTTTTTTCTAGAGATAGTGATAAACCATTTTCTTTTTCATAAAATCAGTGATTTTATCTCATTCCTTTTGGTAAACTTTGTTGTATAGTTTGAAGCTCTACTGGGTGTTGCGTTTCATTGTTACCTTCATGCACATGCATATGTCTCAGCATACTGGACTAAAACTGAATCGTTTGATAATCTCTTTGGAAGATCGGCTATGAGCATATTAAATAAAACAGTAGAAATAACTGAACATTGAGGTAATCCCGTCTGAAGTTCTCTGGGGTTCGAGTACGTGTTTCCTACTCTTACTTGTATGAAACGATGTGAAAGGAAGTTTTTAATGTAGTTACCATATTACCATTAATATTGTTTTCCTTCAGCTTAAGCAATAATTTGTAGTGCCATACTTGATCATAAGCTTTCTCAACGTCAAAAAATGTTGCAAGGATATTCTTCCGCCTCGCGAACTGCTCTTTGATTTGTATTGTTAGTTTCACTAGATGTTCTGCAGTTGATTGGCCTTTCCGAAAGCCTGCTTGATTTGGGGGTATAATGCACTGTTTTTCGCAGAAATGGACTAATCTGTTTAATATTATTTTCTCCATAAGTTTGCAAACGTGTGACGTTAACGAGATGGGTCGATAGCTGCTTCTGTCTGCTTTAGGCTTTCCCTTCTTATGTATAGGAATAACAATTGATCGCTTCCAAACAGAAGGCATTTCCCCTTTACTCCAACATGTTTGTAGGAATATATGTAAAAATCGAATAACATTGTGAGATAAGTGTTTTTACATTTCATAAGATATTCCATCCAATCCAACAGATGTTTTTGCTTTACTCAAATGTAAAATACTTTCTTTTGCTTCCTCAAGTGTTATTTCAGAATTTACATAGCTTTTCCTTGTGAACTCATTATCATCATGAATTGGTTTTTGTTTTACTTTGCTCTTCACTTTGTCTATACTCTTTACTTTCAGTTGATAAACCTACATTTCTACTATAACTGAAAAACATCTCTGCAAATGCTTCTCCTTTTTCCTTATTAGTGGGTAGATCTGAGTTCTCTAATCTTATGGGACATTGTGGTGAATTAATTCCGTTCTTCATGGTTTTCATTTTTTTCCCAGACTTTTTGCATGTCTTTATGACTGTAGATTTCATTAATACAAAAAGAAGACCAGTATTGTCTCTTGGCCTGGGCGTTAACTCTGATTTATTTTTTTGCCTTGTTTGCCTCTTGATGGTTTGGGGTAGAATTTTCTTATATGTATATTTTAAATTTCTCCCATTTTTCGCTATTCGCCTTTTCACAGTCGTCATTTCACCAGATATTTCCAGAGTGTTTATGTGATTTATTTTCTTGAGCATGCGTATAGAGTCATTTGCAGCATCTAGGACTGCCTCAGTAAATGAAAAATAAAGGTCATTTATATTTTTATAGTGCATATCCTCAACATAAAACGTGGACATACTTGCTGAAAATTTATCCTAATTAGCAACTTTATAATTGTACGTTGGGACTTTATCCTCAGTTAGATCTGTAATTCTTGTGCATCCATTTTCCTGATCGATTCAACCAATAATCACCCTACGTCTATAGCCACCAGCGACACCGATCACACACTGGTCAGGCCACGTCAATTATTCTTTCTTTTACCTTTCCTTTTCCCTACCTAGGGAAATGCTTTATATCAAATAAGGGCGTCCACGACGGAACGTCACATGTCGCCATGTGAGGCTACATTTTATATATATATATATATATATATATATATATATATATATATATATATATATATATGTATGTATGTATGTATGTATGTCTATATATATATATATATATATATATATATATATATATATATATATATGAGATACTGGGTTCTGGCAGTCAACCCTCATCAGATGTTGCTGCTGCTTGTCTTGAGACCGAAATCCCTGAATTAGTAGACCAAGCCTGATAAAACTGGTTTCTTTCTCTGATAAGCAGGTCCCTGACTGACAGAGTTACCTCGCCCTGAACCTCTGTGTCTGGGAGAGCAGTTTGACTGGCCTCTACTGTAATTAAGTTACTGGCCTGCCGAGACTGACCATCAGTCCCTGACTGTTGAGTCTGTTCACAAACAACAGTGTGAGCAACTGCACCGACTGCCTAGCGAACTTGTTAGGACGAGCCTCTCTATAGAGCGCAGCTGCAGCACACATCTGTTCTGCTGAATCGAAGGTTTCTTTCCCTATAGAAAAATCTGCAAGTCTTTGGACATACTCTGCAAAATCTACTCTCTGGTTAAGAGATCATGAAGTGCTTCAAGAGTCTTGTTTATCTCTGACAGTTCAATCCACCTGTTGAAATAATGAATAAGTCTCTTAAAACAACAACAACAACAAAACGCACACACATAAAAATTCCCCCTTTTTCAGGCCTCACACTTCTAGATCTTTCTCTGAAACCTTCAGAGGTACCCATGAACTTTTTCAACAATTTTTGCTTGAGTTCTCATAGTTAAAGTATCACTCGCGCAAAGGGAATGGCAAAACCTCAATGCAACTCATTGTAACATGCCAGCTAAGTGGTGTGCCCATTGTTCATTTCTCCATCCCAACATCTAAGCATGAGCTTCAGACCTATACAAAAAAAGCATCAGTATGAAGAAAATGACAAAATGAATACACCAATTGAATCAATATCATTCACACACCCAGACCAAAAAAAAAGCAAGCAAGCAAACAAACAAACAAAAAAACAGTTGTAAATAGGCGCATGTGAAAGAAGTGAAACACGTTTGTCTGTGTTTGCATGTATGAGTGAAATGCAAATGAAGTCTGTAATCCACATGAAAGAAAGAAAATAGGTGTAATGACTTCTGCACACACTTCAATATCTCATTCACTCCAATTGAAATGAAGAGGAGAAAGAGAATCACAAACAAGGAGGGTGGATGAATGAAAATGGAAAAACAATGGATACAATACAAAACAACTCCTCACTTTGATGATGACAGAACTCCTAAAGGATAGACAGAAAAAAAAATAGCAGAAAAAAAACGAATGAAAGCAGTATTAAACAGAAGAGTCAGAACCTAGTCCCGTATCACTTGAGACAGGGCTCAATTAAATGAGTTATTCATCAAGAATCATACAATAAAAAAAAACGCTGAACAGTTAACACATCCTCACTTACAACCTAAATGGAAAACCCCTGGAAATGAAGCAATACATATAATGAAGAATAGAGAAAGTAGCAGAAGAAACATAAAAAAAAGACTATTCAAACACAAAGAGTGGGGGTCAGCAAATGTCACAGAGTGGATTGAGGGGTGTTTGTATACGGATTTGTTAAATCTGTTTCGTGGATGTATGAAGGCGTGTAGTTTGTTTGTGGGTTCTATCAATTCTTCCTATCACTCACGCACGCCACCCTAAGACCTAACAGCACGAACAAGAAATTAGCGAGGAGTGTACATTTAATGAACAATGAAAAAAGAGAGATGGCACTTTAGCAGTTGAACAATATATAAAAACTATGTGTGTGTGTGTGTGTGTGTGTGTGTGTGTGTGTGTGTGTGTGTGTGTGTTTTCATTTAACGTCTATCCACCGTTCGTGATATTAGACCATATATTAAACTAATTTGTTTCTGTCCACATGTGTTAACACTCACGCTTCCTGTAAGGCTGGAAAAAGTATTCATTATACTGTGCACGACACAAAATAATCACAGCAAAAGGAATTTCTAACTTTTTAAAAAAGAAAATTAACAGGCGAGTCATTCTGGATATGAACTGAATCCCATCGAAATTCCAGTCACTGGTCAGATGTTTTGCTGTCCAAACTGGAGTACACACACACACACACACACACAACAACAACAACAACAACAAACAACAACAGCAACAACAACAACTCCTTGTGGCAATGATCATCAATCACTTCAAGGTGATCTGACCTCAATGGCGGATGCGTTGATGGCAGTCCACACGGAAAACACTTGTGAGACTTGGTGCAGAAGAGCACGATCCGAAACAACTGGTCCCACTCCTGTCACTGGGCACAAGGTCCACAATGAAAATAACCAATCGACTGTCTGGGGGAAGGTACCAGGGAAGACACACACACACACACACACACACACACACACACACACACACACACATGCACAAACACACACACACACATGCATGCACACAGACGAACAGACACACACACACACACACACACACACACACACACTGACTGACTGACTGACTGACTGACTGAAACATTTACAGTCAGATTAACATATTCTTGTACTCACACACACACACACACACACACACACACACACACACACACACACACACACACACACTTGCATGATATCGTATTGATTACCAAATTTAAAACAAATCAACTGATACAATGTCTAATCAAAACATTTCTCTTCATCTCAAAGCTATAAGTCAATTGCATGAAGGCTTGACTGCACTCTTAAACTCTGTGCTGAACTTATTTGCCTGTTCGCAGGAAGAACGACGACATAATACTTTCTTCACAAAGGAGGTACAGGAGCATTCATAGGAAGTGATGTTCATAGTGTTCAACTGGATGGTGTTGATATCCATTTAACCATCACCTCAGCTATAACACGAGGTTTCGTTAAAGTGCAAGGCAGCTACAGATGTAACTTTACCGTCTTTTTCACGTATTTACAGTTTAGAAACATTGAAAGAATATATTAAACAAAGCATTTTTCAAAGTATCTTTTGTTAAAATGTACCAACTACTCCTATAAACAACAATGAAATTGAGAACGCAATTTTTTCTTTTGGACACACACACACACACACACACACACACACACACACACACACACACACACACACACACACACGCATGCATGCATGCACACAGACGAACAGACACACACACACACACACACACACACACACACACACACACACACACTTATCCCCACCCACCCCCTCACACACACACACACACACACACACACACACACACACACACACACACAAGCATGCACGCACGCACACATTCACATGTGCATACATTTATACACATGCACACACGCACATGCACAAACCTGCACACAGGCGTACACGCATTCATGAGCGTGAGCGCGTATGCATGTCTATACACCCACATCTGTGGATTCTCCACTTTACACATCTGTATTTCTTCATCGTTGCACATATAACAGTTCACATCATGTCTGCAATAAAAGAGGTGATCCTGAGAAATCCGTAGGCTTCCCTCAGCTGTCGGCTGTTTGGTCAACTGTGTCTGCCCATTGGAAAGGCCCAGTATGAGTCTGCCCCAGTCTCTAGGACTCTGAAATATTCGCCTTCAGTTTTTTCCCATGCGTGTTTGGTTGGTGATGTTTCTTGCTCTTCCTTCAAGTCTGAGTGTGTGGCTCCTTCTTCCTTTCATGTTGAGCTCTGAAAGATGCTTTTTGGTCAAGTGGCTTTCATTTTGTTTGGTCAGGTGGTTCTTAAGATTTCTTATTGCATCAGAGTGGCCGACTGTGATCCAGTTCGTATCGTTGTCATGGCTGCTAGAGTGTCTGCTTTCTCATTTTTTTGACACCTACATGTCCAGGGCAGTACATCCATATGAGTCCCTCGAATGGAAGGCTGCACACTGCTGTATGCTAAGCTGGGCTTAACATTCCACTTTACACAATCTTGAGTAGACTGCTCTGTGGATGAGAGCCAGTAAAGTTTCTAAAAGCATTTGTTTCCTCTCTACTGACAGTCCTTTATACAAGGCAGCTTCATTCTATTTTAAATGTTAAAAAGCTTCTGATCTACAAATTGATTGGTGTCCTCTGTAACAGTTTCTGCTGGTGGTGTTTGGCCATACAGATCTTAGTAACATCAGAACTGCTCATGAAAACGATGACTCTGTCCAGTCAGTTCTTCTCCTGTTTCCCTACGCAACCTCATGACAACATCTGGTCATCTCTCTGAAAACATCTCTAATACTTCATCGTCCCCCCCCCCCCCCCCCCCCCCCCCCCCCCCCCCCCCCCCCCCCCCCCACTTTTGAATTTCTAAATTATACTCTTTATGCCTATATGCATATATGCAGTCTATGTCTCTTCAATTGTGAGATAATGAACAAGCTTTTATCTAATTTCTGAAATCTGCAGCTCTGAAGTATTTCTGATTTATTGGTATTAGACAAATCCTATCTATATCATAGTTAAGATGTTTATCCACCAAATTATGTGTTATTTGCATGATTCATTGGTATTCGACACATTCTTATCTATATCATAGTTAAACATTTACCAGCAAGTTATGTATTCTTCGTATAGAATTATATCTTTTTCGAATATCTTTCGTTAAAGGTCCATGTGTGAATTCACTCTAATTCAAGACAGTTGTTACAGCCTATAATCAGGAATGGTCAAAACGCTCACGTGATACACAACCATGTAATGCTTCTATTATAAAATAATAGTCAAGCCCAGGAACTGCTAATGTGCTTTCCATAATCATGTTCATTACTGTTGAATACTCACCACACATCACGCAATTCCTGTTCATTAGTTTACTTGTTAAAACACCATATTTCCTTTCCACAGTGAAGCCTGGCTGATATTGGTTTGCCAAAGTGTCTCTAAACAATGTAAGGTTCTGTCGCTATGGTTTTCACATCATCTTGAAGTACTTTGAATAAGTAGCTTTTCACCTCTATCTTTTGGGCATTTCAGTTTTATGAGTAGACGTCGTATTTGCGATGTGTCACTCAGACTGTTCCGATTCTCTCTTGTACCATTTCTAAAATTGCTTTTCCAGGGAAGTATTATCAACTAGAATCACATCTTCCTTGCTCCTCTTTGGTAACTCGTTTATAGAGATGCTTACCTCCCCATTGTTTTTCACACACAGAGAAACCACAACACGACATGTGAGCTTCAAGTTTTTTTCTGCTGTCTTTTTCCTTTTCCTTTTGTTTGTTCATTGTTTTAATTGATGTTACATAGTTATCTTAAAGTTTTCCCAGTTGTTTCATGTGTTTTTTTTATATACTGTTGTCAGTTTATAATACTTGGCCAGTGCCCTTTTGGTTTCCTGTGTTTGGTGTTATCAGTTCATAACACCTTGTCAATGCTCTGTGACTGGCAGCAGAAGACAACATCCAAGAAGAATCCGGACCCGTGCTTGTTGTAATGACATCGTCGTCGTCTGGCTACATAACAGTGAGAGGGAATGTGAGTGGTGACGGCCCTGACTTCATGTGGGGAAATGTAACTGTTCCACACAGACATACAGTCATTCTTAGTTTCAAACCCATGACAGATGTGATTGAGGTTTCCCTTTATCGTCATTTCCAGCAGTTTGATCAGGCAATGAACATTTCAACAGAAACGCAAACTGAGATATGGAGTAGATATTCCGCTGGACTTAATTGCCCATGTGCACACAACGCAACCAAACTGAGTCTTAGAGTCAGGAGAATCAGCTGTATCATGACACAATGCTTTCGACTTTTCTTACCTTTCTTCCAGAAAGTAGAGCCCCTCAATTATTGCCCAGCGGTTTCTGGAACTGTTCTGTGGATAGTTATTCCAGTTTCCATCCATCACCACGTGGAATGCAACTTGGAGACACAGAGTGTGAGGATGGACGGGATGAAGCAGGACACTGTCCCTTCAGCAGTGCTGACTGTCAGGGCGTGATAGCCATGTGTGGACAGTGCTATTCGCTGGAGCGCAATGTGTCTGGATTCCATAGGGGTGGAGGAAACGTTGACAATACAATTGATGAGCACTGTCGTTCTTTGGGAGGGTCTGCAACTATGCCTCTGTGTGTACTGGATTGGTTTATCATTGTTTTAAACACAGTGGGGATTGTTAGGAAGAAGCTGGATGGTTTTTGGGTTGGTGTCACTTCCAATGATCTGTCGATGCCTCCTATGTACTGGCATGAAATACTTCAGGGGAGAATGGCGCTTCATCATACTATTCGCGCTATCGGTTCATCAGGACTACACTCTGGTCATAAAAAATGCTTTCGATCATTGTTTACCAGATTGTTTTATCCAATAGTATATAAGAGCAAAACTGTGTATACAGTCATAACATGGAGAAAACTTTCACCGTACAGTTTGTGGTTTCCACACAAATAAGACTCGAGCACACTCACTTCATATGAATCCAGTTTCACTTAACAACACCCAGTCTGTGTTGCCATGGCAAAAGAACATATGGCTTTGTGCCATGATGGTCACATGACCTACACATTCTGCTGTGTGGTTTTCATCTGTTCAAAGTGTGTGGTCAAAAGCATACCTCTTGTCATTTTCATCATCATTTGCCCCACAACAACCAGTTAGATTTACCCAATAATCACACCACGTTGATACCCCCATTTGTCTGCAGTAATGACATCACCACACTTTCATACTCCCTGGTGTGCAATTTCATAGACGATTGTCAAGACAACAGTGATGAATCATTTTGTAAGCATCCTGTTTGTATCAATACGTTCTCATGCACTAATGGTCAGTGCCTTCCTTACAGTAAGGTGTGTGATCAGACTCCCCATTGTCAGGATCATTCGGAAGAACACAGCTGTACTTCATACACTGCTTTTTTTACAACACATCCATTTTACCCCTCCCCTGCTCTGATCAACTTTGATGGCCAAGGGAAGTTTGACTCAGCCCAAATGTATTCCAACGAGTCCTGTCCTGATCACCATTACCGTTGTCCTGGTGACTTCAATGACTGCCTGCCTGTCTACACACGATGCAATGGAATGTACGACTGTATAGACCGTACAGACGAAGATGGCTGTCAGGATATGATGTGTTCAGGATTCTTCAGGTGTAGAGCATCCACAACCTGTCTACACACTGACCACCTGTGTGATGGCTGGCCTCACTGTCCAATGCATGATGATGAAATAGTGTGTGACACAAGTTGTTCTATGGGCTGTCTGTGTCAAGGCCACACGTTGCTTTGCCACCAGCCTTTCTCTATGATACAGTTCCCATACATCCGCTATTTGAATGGCACCAGTTCTGGAATAACACTGTCTGATGTCAGCCAGCTTGCTATCTTGTTCATCTTGTTCTTGCTCGGTGTTCCTTGACTGTCTTCCCTGCCATAAAATTATCAAATCTCAGGCATCTAGATCTGAGTGAAAACAAGTTGAACCACGTGAATATGACTGCTGTTCTTGTGTTGTACAATTTACGAACATTGTCACTTTCCCATAATCCCATCACATCCCTCTACACTGATTCATCATTTGCTGTTCAGCACAGTAACCTGCTGTCAGTAGATCTGTCATTCACGGCACTGACAGTGTTTGATTCCCGAGTCTTTTCGCCATTCGTTCACACGCGGAAGCTCAACATGACGTTTACCACTCTTCATACCATCAGTTCCAGTGGATTTCAGTTTACACCCCATCTAAAGGAACTGTTGATGGATGGCAGCCCAGTGGCCGTTTTCCCATTGAGCATGTTCACAGATCTGTACCATCTGCGTGTTGTTTCAACAGACAACTACAAAATGTTGTCCTAAAATTCTCCCAGCTAGTTTTGATGACGTCTCTTGTAGTGCCCCCAAAGACGAGATTTCTTCCTGTGAAGACTTACTACAATCATGGGTCTATCGGAGTATTCTTTGGCTGGCTGCTTGTCTGTCGATCAGCGGCAATGTCTTTTGTTTCTCTACACGATCAATGTCGAGGAGCATGGCTTTGTCGACTGGATACAGTGTGTTTGTCCTCAACCTTACGCTGGCTGACTTTCTCATGGGTGTCTACATTGCAATCATCGGAGTAGCTGATGAACAGTTCCGTGGCCGATATCTCCTTGCTGATGATACATGGAAAGACAGTATAGCCTGCAAAGTGGCAGGTTCTCTGTGTCTGTTGTCCAGTGAAGTGTCAGCTCTGATTATTTGGCTGATTACATTGGATCGTTTTCTGGTCCTTCATTTTCCGTTCAGCACCTTGCGATTTGGGAGAATGTCAGCAGCTGTGGCCTGTGTGTTGACTTGGTCTGTTGGTTGGATTCTGGCCTTGCTGCCTTCACTCCCCATGCTGTCACACTGGGAGTTTTACAGTCAAACACAGGCATCTGTATTCCGCTACCAGTCACGAAGCAAGATTTTGAAGGAAAAGAATACTCGTTCAGTCTCCTCATTGTTCTTAACTTCATTCTGTTCATATTTATCTCTGCTGGTCAAGCGCTAATTTACTGGACAATACAGGAGAATGTTTTCAAGATAAATACGACCAAAGTATCACAGGACATGAACATAGCCCGGCGTCTGGTCACTGTTGCAGTGACAGATTTCCTGTGCTGGTTTCCCATTGGACTGTGTGGGGTGTTGTCATCGGCTGGTATTCCCATCCCTGGTGAGGTGAACGTGGCACTGGCTATATTTATACTGCCCTTGAATTCTGCTATCAATCCCTTCATGTATACTTCAACACACTGGCAGAAAAACGGAGGAAATCCAATGAAGCCAAACTTCTACAGTGGCTGGAATCTCACTCTGACATGCCTGTGCCCCCAGCAAGCTGTGGTATAATACTCATTGTTGTTTAAAGCAGATACAAGAAGAGTATCAAAGTAATGAAAAGATGTTTTATATTTCATGCAATATGATGAATCACACATGTTAAACATGTATATATTTAAGCATCCAATTCTAACATATCATAGGAGACATTGAATGAGAAAGAGGCTGTTCTCATTCCAACAGCCTCGTTCTCATTCGTCGCCTTCTTCCTTGCACTGGACTCTGAAGCGATCAGCTAAGTGAATTTTCGTTGTTCTATTCGTTTGTATCTTACCTGAAGAAGACCTACGAGGTCGAAACGCGTAGCGTTTTGTCTTGTGACTCGTTTGTCCACGTCTCTCTGGGCGGTTCGCTAACAGTTATTTAAGATGACTTAAAATAAAAGTAAGAAAACATGTCTGTGCTCTTAAACTATGCGTATTTGCCACAGGAAGAAATGACATAATACTTTTTTTCACAAAGGAGGGTGCAGAAGCAATCACAGGAAGTGATATATATATATATATATATATATATATATATATATATATATAATAAATATATATATATAATAAATTCCAAGGATAAGTACCAGCACCATTCCAGCAACTTACAGAGCAGCTAGTTGTTGTAATGACTGCAAGAAATATTCAATTATAACCAAAGCTTGCTCTTATGTCTTAGATTGAAGAAATAGGGGGAGATAAGCATTCATATCTGCAGTGGTAGATAATTCTGCCTAACTAACTGTATGTGCTTGAGTGGGTGAATGGGGAATAATAAATACTTCTCAAAATGAGCCTTCAGCAAGCTTATAGTCTCCAAGGGGAGACATTCTCCAATAGGGAGAAAACTCACTAACATGTAACTCCTGGTCATATACAGGTATATCGAAACCTGGTTTTCTCCTCAGTGACTGCGGAAAGTGGTAATTTGACTCCTCTGCCTTTTTCATTTTAAGAAGAATGCTATTCCAGAAAATTGGTGTGCAATACCATTGTATGTTTGTTGAGTTTTCAAAAAAACAAAACAACCAAAGGTGCCACCTATGAAGCAAAAGAAAATCATGAAAGAACAAAACAAGCTACATTTTCTTGTGAAAAGTAGAAAATATAAAAAGATAACCTCTAAGACACAAGTGCTGAGGGCCAGGTTTTGAAACAACCAGGTTTCGGAATACCGGTATATGACCAGGAGTACATGTTAGTGAGTTTTCTCCCTATTGGAGACTGTCTCCCCCTTGGAGACTATAGGCTTGCTGAAGGCTCATTTTGAGAAGCATTTATTATTCCCCATTCACCCACTCAAGCACATACTGTTTGTAAGGCAGAATTATCTACCACTGCAGATATGAATGCTTATCTCCTCCTATTTCTTCAATCTAAGATATAAGAGCAAGCTTTGTTTATAATTGAATATTTCTTGCAGTCATTACAACAACTAGCTGCTCTGTAAGTTGCTAGAACGTGCTGGTACTTATCCTTGGAATTTATTAGTTCATTGTAATTTAGTCCCTTGTGGATTCATTCCAAGAACTGGCCCTCAGCACTTGTGTCTTAGAGGTTATCTTTTTTATATTTTCTACTTTTCACAAGAAAATGTAGCTTGTTTTGCTCTTTCATGATTTTCTTTTGCTTCTTAGGTGGCACCTTTGGTTGGTTTTTTGAAAACTCAACAAACATACTATGGTATTGCACACCAGTCTTTTTCTGGGATAGCATTCTTCATATATATATATATATATATATATATATATATATATATATATATATATATATATGTGTGTGTGTGTGTGTGTGTGTGTGTGTGTGAAGGGTGGGGGGGAGGAAAACAGATGATGTCAGAGCCAGTCAGTTTAGGGGAGAGACAGGCAAGAGTAGCAGTGAAGAGCAAGGGACCAGAGCCTCTGAGAGCAGGGCGGAACGTAGTCGGTTGTGTAGTGATGTAACAGGGCCTAGTGTGTTTTGTGATGACGTGATAGGACGCAGTCTGTTGTATGACGATGTAACAGTACGCAGTTTGTTGTATGATGATATTACAGGACACAGTCTGTTTATTGATTACCTAAAAGGACGCAGTCTATTGTATGATGATGACGTGACAGGCGCAGTCTATTGTATAATGACGTAATAGGACGCAGTTTGTTGTACGATTACCTAATAGGACGCAGTCTATTGCATGATGACGTGATAGGACGCAGTCTGTTGTATGATGACGTAATAGGACGCAGTCTGTTGTATGATGACGCAATAGGACGCAGTCTGTTGTATGATGACGCAATAGGACGCAGTCTGTTGTAAGATGACGTAATAGGACGGAGTCTGTTGTATGATGACGTGATAGGACACAGCCTAATGTGTGATGACGCTTAGAAAACTGCACATACAGACAGCGTTGTTTCCTGTAGAATAAATGAAGACATAGAAGAAAGTGTTGGTGATGGTTTGCCCGATCTGTCTTTTGCATCGTTAGGCTTGTTTTCTGTGCAGCGTTTGCCATAAGTCACAACATCAGCAAGGGAACCACAGCTGGATCTCTGAATATCAGTGACTCATGTCCAGGGGTAGACTATCTTATGAAACAAAACAACCCAAATACAACATTTCTAAACAGCAATGTCTCTGATTGTGATAGCAGGTTGCTGACACAGTTTACAGCAGACCTGGGAGTGGTGTACGGACTGTGTGGGGGACCCAGCCATTTCTGTAACCTGCACATAAGGGTTACACAGGGTATGTATGTGCGTGCTCACCTTCAACACCTGGCTTTCGGGAACTGCAGCGACGGGAATGTGTGGAGAATTGAACTGATGCTCCAGACATTATTGTTTCCTGAAGTGGTGATATGTCACCTTCAGGGTCTTCAAGATCTGCTATTTCAGTCAGACGGAAATTCAATGTGGATATCCATGACGAACAAACCAATTGCTACGATCAGTTTTCAAGCAATGAAGCATAACAATGCATTCCTACAATGCATAAACGAATATTCCGGATATTTAGTTGTACCAATAATGCGAGATAGAGTTTCCTTCAGCAAAGAACTCATACTACATTCTCAGTGTGTCATCATGGTTAGTGTTCAGCAGTCCTATCAACTTGCGATTCGGTTTTTTTATGGTAAAGCACGAGTGACATACAGGAAACATAACACATCCCAGGAACACACTGCTGCTCTGTGTACAGAGCGGTCCACACCAGCGTCCCTGTTTCTTGCTTCCTATTTCAGGATGCACTCCACCTCCATGCCAATCTGTTTCAAAATGGTCTTCTCTACTTTCTGTGTCTCTGGCCATCCTTATACTCTGCCCAGTGGGTTGCTCAACTGCTCTGTGACTAATTACTCCGCATTTCATCCCTTCCTGCAGTGCAATCTGAATCTGAAGACAGAGTGTGAAGATGGACGGGATGAAACCGAACACTGTCCCTTCAGCAGTCTGGCTGTCAGGGGATGGTGGCTTCAACAAACAAATGTTTCAAACTTGCCTTGGTAGACCAACAGATACATCATGCATTTATATCCTATGAATGCAGAACATCTGGCCATGAAACTGCGACTGTAAAATCCAGAAAGGAATTTGAAGACTCCATAAGAATTTTTAGAAATTATTTTCAATTCGAGGTAATTGTGGGTTACACTACAGGTTGGTCCTTGGTGCCTTTCAGGTATAGTCAGTTCCGTAAATGGTCTGACGGTACTATGATCTACAATATGAAACATTTCAGATTTACATCTACATTTGTCGTTTCAAGAAGAAAAATGGTTGGGCTTTGGTCATCGACTGGCTTCAGACTGCAACCACCGAATTTAGTTTTATTAAACGCTGTGCTATGTGAAACCAAACTACAAGCCTCTAGTGTGGTTCCTCCCCAAGCTGTACGGACCCAGTCACAGTCCACCCCGTCCTCTTTCACACACACAAGGCAGAGTTTGTTGCTTTGTCCAGCCAGTGCTATCATCCATACTTTCATGTACTGTGACCCTGGCAGTCACTCTGGGAACTCCTATCACCCTCAAAGTCTGGCAGTTCTGAATGCCAGTGCTGAGCAGGACGAGATGTTGTCACCTGCTGAGAGAAATGTGAAATGTGCACATGTCATGTTCACTTGTAATGATGATGTCACGTTACTGCATTACACTTTAGTGTGTGACGTCAGACAGGACTGTCCAGACAATAGTGATGAGTCATTTTGTCATCTCCCTTCTTGTCAGGGCTTTGGCTGTTCTAGTGGTCAGTGTGTGTTACACAGTCAGCGTTGTAATGAGCACTCTGATTGTGTGGATGATTCTGATGAGATCGGTTGCCAGCAGCAAGGTTGGACTCCGTGTACATACTGCATTCAGTTCAGAGGTGCAAAGATGAAGCAGCGATTTCACATTGACTTGGATGGTACTGGTTACTTTACACAACAGGTGATGGACACTGAAGAACCTTGTCCTGACACTCATTATCGCTGTACATCGGAGTGGCTGTACTGTCTTCCTGTCTACACTCGATGTAATGGATTCTCTGACTGTGTCATGGAGAGGACGAACAGGACTGTGACAAAGTTCAATGCACTGGATTGTTTCAAGTGTCGAGCATCTACAACCTGTCTGCTCCACAGAGTTCACCTGTGTGATGGCTGGGGCCAGTGTCCACAACGAGATGATGAACTGATGTGTGATACATCTTGTCCGGAAGGTTGTCTGTGTCAAGGTCACCTTTTCATTTGCAGAAACACGTTTCCTGTTCATCTCTTTTCACAGCTCCGATTTGTGGACGCCACAGGATCAAGGATGTCACCGGATGATTTTAATACAAATGTCTATCTCATTCATCTTACTCTGTCTCATTGCCATATTTCTAACACATCAAGCATAAAGCTTCTCAACTTACACACATCAGTCTCACAAACAACTGTCTAACATATCTTAATACAACTAATTTTCTGAAACTGCAAAATTTGAAAACCCTCCTGTTAGGAAAAAATCCCATAAGGTCAAACACAATTAACAAATTGACAAAACGTATTCTTTACTCACTATTGCATATTGATATATCAGAAAACAAATCTTCATGTACTCAATTGTGAGTTTGTCCATTTTCTTGCCTCGTGTCATTCATTTAAATCTCTCCTCTTCTGCTATTAAAACGATTGGATCTATGGGTTTTAAAAACACACCACATCTTCGTGAAGTAGACATCAGATTTAACCCACTGCAGGAATTTTCATTGAATTTGTTATCAAAGTCTGATCATTTAGTAAATATCTTTGCTTCAAATTACAGGTTCTGCTGTGAGAATTTACTTCCCAAGAACGTAGATGAAATAAAGTGCTCTGCACCTCAAACTATGCTTCATTCATGTACAACATTGATGCCAACTGAATTGTACAGAATTTTCTTCTGGGTGGTCTGTATGTGCGCCACGTTAGGAAACCTGATTAGTTTCATCAGTTTGTTCACAGTGAAAGGACACTTTGAAAGCAATAAGTTGATGATTGCTGATCTGCTGTTTGCTCAAACTTGTACAGGCTATCATACCAGTATTGTCGTAGGAGCTAATGAGATATTCAAAGATCGTTACATCCACCGTGAAAAGACATGGATCAACAGCCTGCCTTGTAAGGTGGCCGAGTTTCTGTTCTATCTGTCCAGTGAGGCGTCACTTCTCATCATTGGCTTCATCACCGTGGATTACCTCACTGTCATTGGCTTTCGTAATCGCTCATGCACGCTGACGAGAGTTCCGCTGACAGCAGCTGTCATAATGCCATGGTGTGCTGGAACCCTGATATCCTTGATACCATTTCTTCCTTGGTCGTCACAGTGGGGAGTTCAAGGTCAGTCAGGTCTGTGTCGCATGTCATTATTTAATCACCACAGATGTAATCAAGAATTTCGATGGTCAAACGTCATTGTGACTGTTAATTTTGTGATCTCTTTACAATAACGGTGGGCCAGTTTGTAATTTACAGACAAACACCTACATTCAGAACTATGCTTGATTCCTCATCTAGGTCTGTTTATTCTGCTGTGCATCTGACGCAAAAACTGGCGACCGCGAACAGTGCAAGCTGGCTTATTCTGGGCTTTGTCACGGTCATGGCAACAAACGGTACATCAACATTAAGCAACGCCCATGACGCCCTGGTTGTATTTGGTTACCACTCAGCTCTGCTCTCAGCCCATTTCTCTACTTGTGGACTGTGGTCATGCAGGGACGACAGAAGGCGCTAGAAGAGAAAGTGATAAAAACTTTGAAAGCACGACGAGTTGGGTCAGGAGCACAAGTCTTCGAACAAAAGAATAAAATAAGGTCAAAGATAATGCAATGAAATGAAAAAAGTAAATTGAAATAAATTCGTAATTGATAAAAGCCAATACCTGGCATGTAGAGCAGGCACCCAAACAGAAAGTGGTATATGCACTCATCTTTTTCTCTTCCGTAATTAATTTGTCTTGTTTCATCCACATCCTAACCCCATGTAGGTGTTGTTCAGACACAGCAATGACTCACCGACATCCTCCCATCTGGTGCCATTATCTACGGCCCACTAGGAGCTAGCCCAGGACAGCTCTGTGTGCGCCCAGATACTGACGGCCCCATCTCTCTTTCTGGCTGACCTTGACACGGCCAGCAGAATGTCATTGTCCATACCATAGTGTCCAGGGCATCGTGTGGTTCGCTGGTTCTTCCCCTCTCTGACATGTTCCAGACCCTCGTGGTGACATGTCATCCTAAGGGTTTGGATATTGGCTTCAGAGATCAGCAGTGTGTGCCTACGAAGGGTTGACATGTGTGCACAAACAATCCTCTGACCAAGGAATGCATGGGTTGGGTTGTCATGTAGAGTGGCTTGTGTCACGCCAAATGGACTTCAGCGTTGTCACCCCTGTCATCACTTCTACTGTTTTCTTGATTTATGGCACACACACACACACACACAAACACACACACACACACACACACACACACACACACACACACACACACACACACACACACACACATAGCGATGGTATGCACTAGCACGTACAAAGCATGCACGCATAGCGAGAGAGAGAGAGAGAGAGAGAGAGAGAGAGAGAGAGAGAGAGAGAGAGAGAGAGATTGCGAGAGAGAGAGAGAGTTAGTTAGTTAGTTAGTTAGATAGATAGTTAGTCAGTCCGTCAGTTAGTTAGTTAGTTAGTTAGTTAGTTAGTTAGTTAGTTAGTTAGTTAGGTATTAAGTTAGCTGGCTAGTTTAATTAGTAGGTAAGTGGGTAGGTAGGTAAGTGGTTGGTTGGTTGGTTGGCAGGTTGGTAGTTTGTTTGTTCATTTATTTTTGTTGGATCGATCGTTTGTTCGTTAGCTTGGCGCATAGGAGAGAGAGAGAGAGAGAGAGAGAGAGAGAGAGAGAGAGAGAGAGAGAGAGAGAGAGAGAGAGAGACAGACAGACAGACAGACAGACAGACAGAGACAGAAAGAAAGAGAAGGGGAGAGAAAGAGAGAGAAAGGAAGAGATGCAAAGGAGAGAGAGAGAGAGAGAGAGAGAGAGAGAAAGACAGAGAGACAGAAAAAAGAGAGAGATGCAAAGGAGAGAGAGAGAGTGTGTGTGTGAGAGAGAGAGAGAGAGAGAGAGAAAGAGTGACAGAAAGAAAGAGAGAGAGAAAACGTGAAAGAGATGTGAGAGATAGGGGGGGGGGGGGGGGAGGGGTGAAAAGAGAGAGAGAGAGAGGGGGGGGAGAGAGAGATAGACAAAGTTTGCGAAGGAGAGAGAGAGAGAAAAGAAAGAGAGAGAGAGAGAGACAGAGGCAGAGAAGAAGAAGAAGATGGTGATGATGACGACGATGGTGATGATGATGATGATGATGATGAAGAAGAAAGAAGAAGAAGAAGAAGAAGAAGAGAAGAAGAGGAAGAAGAGGAGGAGGAGGAGGGGGAGGGGGAGAGAGAGAGAGAGAGAGAGAGAGAGAGAGAGAGAGAGAGAGAGAGAGAGTTGTTAAGGAGAGAGAGACATAGAAGAAGAAGAAGAAGAAGAAGAAACGGAAACGGAAACGGAAAGTTTATTCATGTATAGGCCCATTGCCCCTCATGAAGGGGTACATAACTTCTATGATACGCAAATGCATAATTAACAACATTTTTAGTATCTAATCAAGAAACCAGAACAAAACGCAACTTGAATGCTTTCTAAAGATAAATGGACAGTTGTTTCACAGTTTGTTTATGCTCTGTTGCCATAAGCAATGCATAAAATTTACTAGGTATATATAATGTTCTTCTTAAGTCACTCAAACCAGGACAACATAAGACAAAATGAACATCATCTTCTTTTCATCATTTTTGCAAAGCGGACACTTTAAGTCAGCATTACTATGTGTGTTTTTTTTTTAACGTAAACGATGTTGCGCTATTTCAGAAATGCCAAATCGAAACCTCGTCAATGCATGCATACCTTGAATGCCTATCTAAATTCGTCAGTAAATAAATTTTCACCTCAGGCACCTTGCAAAACGTTCTGTTAACATAAAACCTTTCACTATCACTAATATGAGAGTCCCATTCTTGCGATCTACATAAAATTAACCGTTCTCTGAAAACTTGCAGAAATCTGTCTATCCCCTCAACACCTTGGTTAAGCCATACATATCCAAAACCAAACAAGTCAGACAAATACAAAGACAAACAATCTAATAGTGGGGGAAAAACAAGCGCAGGCCAACAACTAAATTGTCTTATAGTAATGACTTGGCAAAACTTTGAACTTACAGAGGAGGTGGGGGGGGGGGGGGGGGGGGGGGGGGGGAGCAGGAGGTTGAAGATGTAAAAACTGGGAAATGAAATTAAGAAAATATGAAAACTCTTCACTGGCCGCATAAGGGAACCATCGCAATCCCTTTTAAAGGCAGATATATTTGTATTGCCTGCTCCGAGGCTTTTTCGTCCGCTGGGTCGGAAACTCATCAGGGAGACACGGCTGGCTGTATCTGCGCTCCTGGCGTCAAATAGAGACACACCACAGTCCACAATACCGTGGTGTTCTCACCACCAAGGGTGCAAAAAAAGAATCCAATAGCACCCCCAAAGCAGCCAGCGAAGAGTAGTAAAGGAAACCAAATGAAAGGGTGGGGAGGAAAAAAGTTGCTGAAAAACTACAGATATTATGCAGATAGTATAAAATGTAGGGGGCAATCTTTGAGCCTACGCTTGAGGATCCACCCAAGGATGCAAGGGAGATCAGAAGACAAACACAAAGACAGACAGAAACAAACAAATACAAGTAACCTCAATTTAATCAAAACGAAATTCGAAAATGAAATGAGGCAGGGAACAGCAAACAATGAACAGTAAATAGTGGGGTAGTCCTTTGC
>JADBJO010023940.1:15000-25825 GCA_016801955.1 Conus betulinus | reverse complement strand
TGTGTGGTGTGTGTGTGTGTGTGGTGTGAGCTCGTTGTCTATATGTGTTGTGTACGTGTAGGTGCTGTAAGTGGCGTGGTGAAGGGGGGGGGTGCGGCGTGCGTACTGTAGGTGTGTGTGTGTTGTGTGTTGTTGTGTGTGTGGGTGTGTTTGTGTGTGTTGTATGTTGTGTGTGTGTGTGGTGCGCTATGTCCATTTGTGTGCAGGATGAATGACAGGAAAGAGACTGATAGTAGTAGTAGTAGTAGTAGTATAGTAGTAGCAGCAGCAGCAGCAGCAGTAGCAATAGTAGCAGCGCAGCAGCGTAGTAGTAGTAGTAGCAGCAGCAGCAGCAGCAGCAGTAGCAGTAATAAGTAGTAGTAGTAGTAGTAGCAGCAGTAGCAGCAGTTAGCAGCAGCAGTAGCAGTAGTAGTCGTAGACAGCATCAGCAGCAGTAGTAGTAGTAGTAGTAGTAGTAGTAGTAGTAGTAGCAGCAGCAGCCGCAGTAGCAGTAGCAAACAGCAGTTAGCAGTAGCAGTAGTAGTAGTAGTAGTAGTAGTAGTAGGGAGCAGCAGCAGCAGTAGTAGCTGTAGTATGAACATCATCATCGCCATCATCTTCACATTATTATTATTATTATTATCATCATATATTATTATTATTTCCTTGTCATTAATGCCATCATTACCATCGTCGTCGTCGTTGTAGTAGTCATCACTATCACATTTGTTTTAATTTTTGGTTCTTGTAGTTGCCATTGCTGTAGTTATTGAATTCCAACATTAAAGTGACAGCATAGGGCAGATCAGGACCTTCTGAACTGAGACGAAAAAACAACCCACAGTTCAGATACAGCACAGAAATAGCAGGATTACCCTGAAGCTGTGATCAATGGTGAAGTTCTTCAGAGCTCCTTTCAGGTCACCCACACTGGCCTCAGAAGTGACGTCCAAGATGTAGATGTGGTCGTTGTGAGGATGCACCTTGAGGAAGTCAGCTACCTGATCAGACCGTGCCGTCATGACGGCTGTCATCAACAGCAGGCAGGCCAGAGCATTCATGGTGTACGACTGTTCAGCTGGCTTTGAACAATGTCTGGAAACACACCCCGTGAAAAGACAAATGGATGAACCCAGTCAAGCATAGGGTGTGTTTGTGGTAAAGAATAAAAACAAATAATGGTTGTACAATTTCCTATTATAAAAAACAACAAAACAAACAAACAAACAAAACAGAATGTGCAGATTTGCGTAAGTTGATTTGGAGCTTTGTGTGTGCTTTGTCTAAGTGTGTTCCAGCTAAGTCTTAACCAAACCTCTGGACACCAGTTCAGTTACCAAAACATCCTATCTGTTTATGTAGAGTTAAAGTGTGAAAAAGTCAACCCAAACCAAGACTGATTTTAACATTATTTATTGAGTTGTACATCTCACTATCGTATACACAAGGAGGGTTGGAGTGTGAAAGTACGGTTACTTGTGTGAGTCCTTTGTAGTCCATATGTAAGTTCTTGTCTGAACTCATCTCTAGTAATGTCTGTCACTCAGAGCACAAAAACTCATTCAGGGCATAAGTCAAAGGAGAATGATTCCTGAGCCACTCTTAAGTGTTTTGAAGTCCCAAGGTTGACATTGCTTTGACACTGGTTCGTAATACAATATTCTTCACAGGCAGCAACATGTTTGTCTCTGTTAGGTTTGTGCCACATGTGACATAATGCTGTTTCTCTGATAAAGTAGACACAGTGCTGTCAGATGCTTGTCTGTCAGTGTGATCAGAGTGCAACTATATATAAGCATCCTATAGAGTGCAATCAGATAACATCACATGGTACATTTTTCTATCAGTGAAATCACGCTCAGTCAGACATGATCATATAATGTGTTTCTCTATCAATGCAAATACAACATTGCCAGATTACAGCCTCTTGGCAGTAAGACACGCTCTGGCGCTTACTCACAGAAGGTGCCTAGAAAAGTCCCTCCCCTCCTCACCCAGGAGAGACTCGAACCTGCACTTCGTGTGTAAATCAGTCGTCTTATTCTTGTCAGAAACCTGTTTTTGACTGGACAATTCAAATTTCATAAAGGTCATCTACTTCCATACAGTAATGGGGTGACATGGCAATTGCCAGCCACACCATTCTCTACAGCCCCCTCCCCCCCACTTTCTACCCATCCCCATCTGTCTATGTCTATCCCCCTCTCTCTCCCTCTCTCTCTCCTCTCTCTCTCTCTCTCTCTCTCTCTCTCTCTCTCTCTCTGTCAGTGTCTCATGAATAGCAATTAAAGTGGGTTTTTTTTATCCTTCAACCCCCCTCCTCCTCCTCCCCTATGCCCACAGTCTGGTGGACGTTTTATTTGATACTGGCTGACCCCATGTCAGTCACCAGTGTCACTCCCGCTTCCCTCCCCTTCCTTCTTCGCTAATCTAGTCGTACAGTTGATTGCACGTGGTTGAAACAAGGGGCACATGCTCTCTCTCAGCTGAGTTCAGACCCCCCCCCCCCCCCATCGCCCATCTCCCTCTCTCTCTCCACTCACCGTAGCCACAAGGAAAATGACTCGCACGTATCTCACAGAAAAGATAATGTGGCTTTGTTAATTCGCATAAATGCTAAAACATGTCGCAAAGATCTAAGAGATAGTGTTCTCGAATCTTTTACGCAATTTCTCACATGGTAGGTTATAAGGGACGACTTCCCACTCCATATCACTGCTCCCGTCTCTGATTAGTAACATTCCCCTCCCCCTCCTCTCCCTTTTCTGTAGTGATATCGTAGGCTGTCATGTTTCTCTGACAGCTTGTTAATCCGACAGCATCAGTGACCTATGTGTAGCTTAGCACAAGAAAGGAAAAAGCAAGTCTACTCACTTCAATTCTCTCCGAAGGCTGTAGGACTGATCACCACCAGTGAACCAAAAAATGAATGACAGGTACATAGTGGGATGTTCATCTCTCCTATTCTGAAATGCTGTGTAGGGTTCACTGATCAACCCGGAAGAACGTTAAGTTGAGCTATGTTTCAAAGTCTTGAGACTATGCATTGCTTGAATAGTACAACTTTACGCTAATACATCGTGACATCTATCAAGAGGGTGAATGAGTGTTCTATTGTAATAGTTAGTTTGCCACAGCTTCATGAACACTGTTAAGATGCTTGATTAACATTCCGTATCAACAGCATGAGTTTTTGCCAGTATTCAACACTATCCATTAAGATGATCACTGAATATTACCTTCTGACAGGAAAAAACAGTATGGCTATGCCTGGTGATAACTGTAAAGCTGATTTATGAATAGAAGAAATGCTGACTGCTGTACCTTTTCCGTATAACATGAAAATATATAAAGGTAAAGAAAATGGTAGCTTTCAGAGAACCCTTCAACGTTTCGTGCTGTAAGCACTTGGTCACCAAGTGAAGTGTTGAGGTTGTAGGGGAAGCTGGCAGGTTTCTTGTGACCACAGTTCAGCCAAGAAGGTGTGGGGGGGGGGTTAACTGTGTTAATATGGTCAACAAAAGGGGGTGGGGCAAAGAGGGGGTGGGGAAAGGTGGGGAGGGAGAATTACCCGATAATAATATTTTCTTAGTTTTGGCAAAGTGTCAGAGAACTGTGTGTCCAGTCTTCTGGAACATAGCCTTTATAGAAACTGTCCCGTAGAGACTGAAAAAATGGGTTCTATCCTCTTCTGAAAGCTATTTCAGATCAGGATAACGTAGTTTGTGTGGACCGGAGGCTTTATTCATTTTTATTTTCAAATGAGTGGTTTGCTGATGAAGACAGTTTGACCAGCTCTGGCAGAGCATTTGCTAACGTCTCTTACTTGTGCGCTGGAAGGTTCTGTGTTTGAGCTATCAAAAACATTGGTTTGTGGAAACTTTTCATCTCTGATCAGATCATACTCATAGAGAAGTGTGCCTTGAGCTCAAATAGGAAAACTGAAGTTTCTACTCAGGCTTCACTTAGTGAATGAATGCATTCCAGAGGTCGTCAATTCCCTGACCAGCGCTGCAGGTATCTGTATCTCTCGGGCCTTGCCTCTGTCATGAAAGGAAGCGAAATGGGTAACCTTATCATGTATCAGACCTGAATAGAACGCCACATCCTCCATCTTGATAACTGTGGTCATTCCTGGTCATCATCGTTTTACTAGTGATATGAACCTAGCGAGATGGAGTCGAGGAAATTCTAGGACAGCTCTTCTAGATTTGATTAACAGATTTAGTTCAAAGAAAAGGGTATACTTGGCTGTTAGAGGATAACTATGATGAGTTGATAACATCAACACACAGTTGGGTGATTCAGGTTTTATCTGCGTTGCGCAAGATTCAGAAAAAAATGCCCTGTGAAGAAAAGTCTGTCAACACAAAGAATATGACAGCTACCTCATCTTTCGCCTTTATCTACGACTGAGGATAGACAACCGTGAAGAGCTCTATGTCAACATAGAGAACTGGGCAGGTTACCTCATATATACGTTTTATATATGACTGGGGATAGAAAACAATGAAAAACGATTTATAAGCACGCGGGATTCGATGTGTCAACTCATCCCTACCTTTTGCACAGAACTAAAAATCGACAACTTTAAAGAACACCTTATGAACGTAAAAGCTCGGAGCGTTACTTCATCATTATCCTTTTGTATAGCATTGAGGATACATCATTGTGAAGAATACTATGTCAACAGCCCAGCATGTATCCAAATACTGACAGAAAATGTCAATTCCATAAGGCAGTGGATATTGCGAAAGAAAACCATAAGATCAAGAATGACATGCAAACCAACACACAGGGGCTGTGGTCAACAGAAAACAGGTGCTAATCACAGGCAAAAGGCAAATCCAGAAGAGACATGGCGAGACAGAAGTTGAAAAAAGATGAGGACGCAAAGAAAATTCCGAAGGTAGCCAGTAAAATCTGGAGGGGCAATAAAATACTTGCGGAAATGCACTCCAACGAAGTCTCAGCTGGTATGACACATGGCACGTGGTATCCCTCAAGTTCAGGTTCATCCTCAGATCTGTATGCGACTTCCTTCGAGTGTCTCTTCCTCTAATGTTATTTTGTCATTCTTGTGTCTTCCCATTCACGCAGACACAGAAAGACAGACCAATACATGGACAGACAGACAGACAGACAGACAAAAAGGCACACACACACACACACACACACACACAAACACACACACACACACACACACACACACACACACACACACAAAGTCAGAGAGAGAGGGACAGACAGACAGACAGACAGACAAAAAGGCACACACACACACACACACACACACACACACACACACACACACACACACACACAAAGTCAGAGAGAGAGAGAGAGAGAGAGAGGAGAAGGAGGATGATGAAGAGAGGAGGAGGAGGAGGACAGGAGACAGAGAGAGGGGGGGAGAGAGAGGGGGAGAGAGAGAGAGAGAGAGAGAGAGAGAGAGAGAGAGAGAGAGAGAGAGAGAGAGAGACAGAGAGAGAGAGAGAGACAGAGACAGAGAGAAGACAAGACAAAAAACAAAGTTTTATTTGAGCTATGCCTTCTGCCTATGTTAGAGGGGGGGGGAATCATATCATAATATCGTACATAAGATGAATAAAGTCAGTTGATACCGTCTTTAACCGCGAAAAGAGGGGGAAGGGCGAGCACAGGTGGGGGAGGGGGTGGGGGTAAGGGTCGGGTGGGTTGGGGGGGGGGGTTGGAGGGAGGATGACAAAAAGTAGCATGTTCATAAGTATGCAAAATTGATCATTAAACATTATATACACATTGATTTCTGAGAGTAAAGGCTTTAGACAGATACAGGGCAAGGGGCATACACATTCTTGTATCAGAAAGCAGTAGGCTTATATTAAACACATTTGGGTGGGAACAATATTTGGGTGGGGGAATACATTTCTCGGATAGCTTTGTAGTCAGTACAAACCAATATAAAATGTAATTCTGATTCTTCAGAATAAGAACAAAATGGACAGTAGTGTTTTCCTTCCTTTTAGGATATCTATTACGGTGGGGTTTCAACTGTAAGACGCCGAGTCCGATTCTTGACAAATGTTTTCTGAGAGCAGGGTTTTTAACAGTGAATAGATATGTCGGGACATCACGTAATTGCCTGAACAAAGAATAGAATCTGAATCTTTCTTTTGCTATTATTCTAGAATCGATATCCCGTAAATGGCAATCAAAATAGTCTTTGCTTAAAGATGCACACAAAGGATTTAACATTTTCAACTCCTTGGTTCTCCCAAACGAAACCAAAGCCGTATCTAAACAAAGTAAAATAAAACGTTGGCTACCCAGTTCTTCTTACCATTGCAAAACAGAGCATAGAGAATTTTGTAAGATTTCTTTGGAATACAGCTTTCGTCCATACTGGTTAGCTCAACCAATACTTGATGCATTTCATAAATGTCGAAATGTAAAGTTGTTATATCCCAAATTCACAGCACACAAGTGCACGTGGTGTTTTTATACTCACATTCAACATATGTTTAACAATAACTGTATGATCTGCAGTCAGACCCCACAACTCAGATCCATATGTCAAGATAGGTTAAATTTGGCAATCAAAAAGCTTAAAGAAAAGTGTGGGATTATTTTTCTCCAAGTGACCATAAAAAATTTCAAAACACTAAAAACACCTCTTTGTTTTCAGAGCCGTATCCTCCCGTGAGTATGAAAACGTTTAAGCCTGTAGATACTATCACTCCAAGGTATTTCTGGCTGGACACCTTTATACAACCATTTTTCTCGACAAGCGATATGGTCTAAATATTACTTCTTTAGACTTTTCTTTATTGACAGTTAGTTGGAGTCAGCCAACAGTGCTACTTAATGTGTTCAGCTGGTGCTGAAGACCCACTATGTTGTGGGAAAGAAGAACGACGTAATCAGCAAACAACATGACTAGAATCTGTAATAAGTCAGGTGACAAGTTTATTCCATGTTTACCATATGCCACGATGTCTCTAGCAAGCTCGTTAATGAACAGAGGAAAAAGAATAGGGCTGCAGTTGTCCCCCTGTTTTAACCCACGGGGGCACATAGAAGCTTCAGTAAGATCATTATTTGCTCGGTCTCTAGCTTTCACAACTTGATATATACTCCTAATAGCTCAGTGCATTTTGCCATGGATACCATTTTTACGAAGAATTCACCACAAATTATTTCGATTTACTAACTCATAGACTTTTTTTAAAATCAATAAACGCAGCATAAAGTTTCTTTCCAGAAGACAACTGTGTTCGCACCAGACTTACTAAAGTAAATATCTGATCAACTGTACTATAGCTCTTTCTCAATCCGCCTTGTGATTCGTTTAATATATCATTTTCTTTCACCCATTGTATCAAGCGTTTATTTATGATATAAGCATACAGTTTGTCATACATTTTTAGCAATGAAATACCTCTACAGTTGTCTGGCGAATTAATATCGTCTTTTTGTGTATCTGGTGTATAACTGACTCGGACCAGATAAGTGGAAAAGTCCCAGAATCATACAATGTATTGAAAAAAAAAAAATGTTAAGAATAAAATAATTAAAGGAAGAACGTGTTTATAAAACTCGCCATTTAATCCATCTGGTCCGACCGCTTTTCCATCCTTTAAAGCTCTGACAGCATCTTTAGCCTCTGAGATTGTTATTTCTGAGTCTAATGTGGTGTTCTCTATAATTTTATACCACACATCTCATGAACGTTGTCTCTCTGTAATATTTCATCTTGGATAGAATCATCATTGAAAACCTTATAAACTGATAATACCAATGTCTATTATGATAGAAGTTTCTGGAATTTATTAAACACGCTTGATTTTATAGTTCTCCAAAATGTCTTGGGATCGTTTTTATTTGCCTCTAGTAAATCTAGCGTGCCGTTTTAACGTCGGCGTTTTTCTTATTCAAAAAGCATTTTTAATCCCTTCGCTTATCAACATATATGTGTGTCTGAGTTCTTCTGCTTGTTTTTCATTACTACAGTTAGTAAAGTTTCTCAGAGAGCGTTGTAACTCTGATTTCATTTCACTGCATTCGGAATAAAAACCAGGGACTATTTTGTGTTTTTCTTTATTCTATTTGTTTCTTCATGCACTGCCCAGTGAGAGCCAGACCTTCACAGAATGTATTCAACGCTGAATTTACATCATTATCAATCAGTTCTGTAGCCTGATTAAAAATGCATGTAAGTATGTGACGTACATGCTTGATGATATTCGTTAATCTTTTCCGGGTTCCAAACAAACTTTTCTATCAAAGTCTTCACTGGCTTCGTAGAAACATTTACTACAGACGTTGCAGGACTGAACGTAAGTTCTACAGGTAAATATTTACATTCAACAGAATGTGGAACTCGCAAGTTTAAGGTGTATTCAGAAATTCAACTAGACATAAGAAAAGAATCAAGAACACTTGATCTATTATGGGTAATATATGTAAATTCACCATTCTTATCTCTCTGAGTCGCATAATTTATGCAAGTATTGGCAAAAATTATTTGTTGTATTATCTTTAGATTTTCTCAGGAATTGTTCCTCCAGGTCTGTATTGTCATCCTTCCACATACTGGTGTCTGGGAGGGAGAACTCTTTGGCGTTAGCACTGCCAGTTCTTGCATTAAAATCACCCATCACCATGAAAGGAAGATCTCCATACCTTTCACAAATATCAATAATACAATGCTACAGCACATACATTCCCATTATCGATTTCCGTTTTATTATAATAAGGGTTAATCTACGGAGATTTGTACATGCTTTTGAGGATACAATCAGTACGTAAGCTTGGTAGTTCTTTTGAAAGTTTCAGGACAACACAGAATTTGCAAATACTTTTTGACCGTCAATGCAATGCCACTAGACAAGCGAGACGCTACACAATCTGACAGATTTACACCAGGAGACACAAAAACATCAACAGAAGGAAAGAGGTGAGCTGGAAAATCAGTGGCAAAAGTTTCTGCAAGAAAAACAAAATTCCGATATTTACATTTTGAACACTGCTGGAACGCATGCTAGCACCAGTACTGATGACACAGGCAGGGCCGAGTCCCTAGGTATTCAGGAATTGTTCATTTACGTCAGGCCTGGATGAGGCAGTCCCAATACGGGGGAAACACTCAGTGACGTGCTGTTGCCTGCATTTAGCTTTGCTGCGTGTCAGTCTGATATGGGATTTGGGGGTTTCTGCAGTCATGGAGTATTTTTGCTCATCTGGTGTTACATGTGCTGGGCTATTGCCTGCTTGATCTTCAGATTCAGCTATAATGCTCACAGGGGACTGGCTTTCCATCATATCAGCATCAGTCCAGGGATCTTTCCATGATATGCCAATCTTCATCATGTTGATAGCCTGCCATACAATATAGTCGGTGATTTAGGTTTCCATCTGGTCCGGGATTTGGTTTAGGAAAGCTCTCAGGATAAACAGATTATATGACCATAGTTTGGGCTGTAGTTTGAATACACATCTCGTGATGATTCTTGTATATTTTGCTGTGTTGGTCTGGGGGTTGATTCGATGTCCCCACATGACATAAGAAGCCAGTTAACAGAAAACAGCAGAGGATTTCACAAGGAATAGCTGCAGTAGTAAGCCTTTCGTATAGATGATCAACACGAATCGTTGTTACATGGTTTCCCACTTTGGCTTCACCAGGGGAATATTGTGCATGTTAATGTCTGCATTGTTTTCATTGTTTTGTCGCTGAGGAAGGCTTATTGCCGAAATTTCTTGTCTTGTTTTGTGTCGTTCATTAAAGTGCGTTACTTCACACTTTGTTTTGTGTGCTCTTTCTGCTTTTTCGTTGTGTCAGAAGAACAGTTGCAATAAACACAGCCGTGGGCCATCTCAGAGGCCAAGCAAGTCTTTTTTTTCATTCACCTGTGTCTGATGTCTGCTTTTTTTTTCTCTCACGCGCTGGCGAACAGCTAGCACGTGTAGCACACATACCTGTGTCGCTGTCCTTAATGGTCCCGTGAAACACTGTTCACGTTTCAAACTTCTCTTCTACTGATTATGTACTGATTTTCAATTCACTGATGATGTCTGAAGAAAGAAACTCGTGGAGAGCGTGGCAGCAGAGAGTCCTCAGAAGAGAAGCCCCCTTCAAGCAAGTGTTTCAGCCCTTATCTCCTCCTGACACTCGAGGGGGGTTGGGCCATACGCTGTTCATGACTCCGGATGTCCCTCTGCTACCCCCTTTTTCCAATCTTGGGATGAGTCATGGCTGGGATTCGAACCCATGACCATCTGGACATGCTCATTTCCACTTAATGACTCGCACTCTAACCATTGAGCCACTGGGGCACCCGATATTTGTAGGGAAATTTAAGCCTTATGAAGTTCACTTTTGTTCCTCCTTGACTAGATCCAGCTTGAACACCTCTCTGTCTCCGACCATTACCCAATCACCAAACACACCTCATGCTGTCAAGAGTCCAAACATTGCTGTAGATCAGGCACTCAGAGCAGGTAAATGAGACCATTCTGGGGCGCAACAAACTGAACGTGTGTCAATAGCTCACCGGCCAGAGAGAGAGAGAGAGAGAGAGAGAGAGAGAGAGAGAGAGAGAGCGAGCGACATACAGACAGGCAAAGAGGCAGGCACACACACACACACACACACACACACACACACACACACACACACACCACACCAAACCACACCACACACACACACACACACACACACACACCACTACACCACACCACACACACACACACATGCACACGTACGACCTTCGTCCACACATGCACGCACTCCCTCTACCTCCCTCCATACACGCACAAACCTTTACCACTGTCCTGAAGCTTTAGAATGTGTCTGAATCAGCAG